>PISX010002500.1:0-158900 GCA_004024625.1 Mellivora capensis | reverse complement strand
CCTCAGTTTGTTTTGTGAGATTAAGAGTCACTTATGGTTTGTCTCCCTCCCGATCCCATCTTGTTTCTTTTATTCTTTTCCTACCCCCCCAAACCCCCCATGTTGCATCTCCACTTCCTCATATCAAGGAGATCATATGATAGTTGTCAAGTCAAAAATATGATTAAATAGTGATAAGCTTTTAAGGCAAACATAAATTCATAGATTTCGTTATCCAAGTAAGTTATGGTACGTGGGGAAAAAGTCATTGTGGTTTTCATAGAAACATCTGGATAAACTGGGAAACATGGTTGGATTAGTTAACATACAAAATAAAACCTCTGATAAATCACGGTGTGCATGTGTACGGATGTGTACACAGGTGAGAATATTCATTTCGTCTGAGGTTCCCCCCCCTCGTAATTTTGACCCATTTCTCACATAAAGTGATGGTGACCCAGGAGTTAGCCCGGTTTTTTAGACACAGCTCTATACCAATGTCCACAACGTTGACTTGTCACTTTACTACTCTGGAACTCTGAGACCTCTTGGGTGCATCTTTTAAGCTCTTGGCTTTCCTCTCACTGGAAATATAATACCTGTTCCCTACCTTCCTTAAATGAGTATTATAACAGTTATCGGGATGTATGGGATAACATCCCCCATAAGAAAGCAATTTGGAACCTTTAGAGTGGTTTCATTATAGAGAAGAGGCTTGGAAAATGTGTTTTAACATGGTAAGAACTGATGGTAGCTAAAACTGCAACTGCTCATGGAGAAAATTGGAGCGGTGTGTTGCGAATTTAACACACATCTATTCCATTCGGGGCTGAAACAGCAAAATCAATCTGTGTTTTGTTGGTTTATTTGAGATTTGGCTTTCTGATCATACTTGCATTGCATTTGAAGAGAAAGAAGGCCGGATTTTTTAGTTCTTTGTTCTTTTTCCATTGAGGGCACTGTTAACACAGCTGGATCAGTGAGCCAATCTCTGCTCTCCTCCACACCATGGTTCTGTTTTAGGAAGAAAACTTCCAAGCGGAAGTGAGCCCAGGATAAAGCTTTGGGTAACTGGGCCTCTAGTTGGTTTTGATGTAAGTAGAAGGAGACTGGGATATGGGATTAAAGGAGAAGCCTTCTGGTCTACTTTTCTGGTTATACCAATTTGTTACATGATATCAGGCAAATATGTTTATGTTCCTTTAAGGGCCTGGTATTGAGTTTAACTTTACCAGCTGTGGTGAGTTTTAGTTGATGTTGGCAAAGCTCTTTTTATTCCCAGGTTGAATCATGCCCAGGGAAGTGCTGTGTTGTTTTGGTTTTTTTTTGCCTTCAGAGATAGGGGGATCAAGGGTATGGATCTCCTACTGCTTTGCAGGCTTTTTTTATCTTATAATTTCAGACATATAGCAATAAAGAGCCATTGAAAGTAATGAACAGTCTTTATTGAAGTAAACGAAGATGACCATGAATAGTTTTAATATATTAATCAAATGATATTGCTGTTTAACATTAACAACATCTCAGTAAGATACTTGCTTGAGATTAACTGGAAAACCCACTATGACTCTGAAGGGGAAGATCATGTGAGAAAGTAAATGTAGCTATTATTTGGTGTTTTTAAGGGAGGTTTTTGGTTTTTTTTTTAAATGATCTTTAATTATATCCTTTGTATGGCATTTGGTATAGATGGTTGGTGAAGCATAGTGAGTACAAATATTATAAAAATGGGGGAAAATAAGCCCATTTTTCCCCACAATATGGGTGGTGATCCACATCTATGAATCAAAGGTCATTTACTGATTTCCTGCTTTATTTCCAGAATTGGGCTTCCAGATCATTTGACTTAAATCCTTAATAATTGTGTTTTGTTCCACAGTGTCAAGTGGGCCTTATTCACTTGAAAAGATAAATGTTTTATCAGACCTACAAAGAACTATATAACATTTGATGCTACGAAAAGTCATATTGGATGGGATATAAATAATCTGGAGTGCCAAGTTTCTGTGTAGTATCCACAGCATTTAAAAATAAATCTTGGGGTGGGACTTTTGGCTATGGCCAAGTAAGGAGGTCAACAAACCCTCTCTTTAAAAAAGCAAATATAAAGTTGGACACAATGAACAAAAACAATCATTTCAGTGCTCTGGAAATTGAATAAAGGCATGAAACAGTCTGAGAAATGTTTATACTAGAAAATCTGCCGAACTTATGTTGAGAAGAGGGAGAGTTGGTGGAATTCTTGCCTGGGGCTGCACCCATCCCTTGCCCAGCTCAGTTGTCAGGGAGGTTTGGGAGATGAGGAGACCACAGTTCATAAGGACTGGCTGGTTGCTGCTGCTGTTGAGAACTCACTTGATCTGGAATGGTGGGCTGTGCTCATGCCCAGTGTCTTTGTTGGTGGGCATAATGATCTTGGTGGCAGGCAACTGGAGAGGCTCTTTTATTCTGAGGTTGCAGGCATAGTTGGGGTAAGCATACTTCTAGATGAAACTGTCCAAGAGGCAGCAGACAACAGAGGGCCCAAGCTACCCGCACACTCGTGGCCAGTCCTGAGGCTGAGTCCCGTGCTTAGAGGAAACCTGAAAGGGAAGCTGAGATCCACTTGAGGACGGCCTGAACTTGGAGTGTGCTCCTCTACCCACAAGCAGATCCATCAGCTGAGAATGGGAGTTTCCCTGGCTTGAGGTGTCTGATCACAGTCTCTGTCAAGTCACTGACCCACGGACTGCACGAGCTGTGCAGACACGGGTGACAACTAGAAAAGCAGGATTAAAAGCAAAAACGAGAAGAGTCATCAGTGACTTCATACTGCCGAGGATATAGATGTCACAGAATCAATCCAGGCAAATTACTAACCAGCTAAAGAACAGAAACAGAAATCACCACCATCTTTGGGAGGAAAATATTACAACCCAGGATTACTACAATATATCCATATTTAATGTCCATGTAAAACAAAATATTGGGGATATGCAAATAGAGAAGAGTGTAACCCATACTCAGGAATAAGGCAGTCTGTAGAAACTAAGTGTCCCATTAAGGTAAGGTTGGTTTACATCTGAAAAGTAATTATTATGCCACATTAATAGAATAAAGGACAAAAAAACACATTTTTATCTCAATAGATGCTGAAAAAGCATTTGACAAAATCCAGCATCCATCGATGATAAGCACTCTCAACAAGGTAGGAATCGCAGAGAGCTTCCTCAACCTGGTAAAGGGCATCTACAAAAAGCCCTATAGCTGACATCATGCATAATGGTGAAAGATAAGATGCTTTCCCAGTACGGCAGGGATAAGGCAAGGATGTTTGCTCTTGCCACATCTCTTCAGTTATTATACCAGAAGTTCTAGACAGTGGCACAAGGCAAAAGTAAAATAAAAACATCAAGAATGAGAAAGTTTATTTGCAGATGACTTTATCGTGTATGTAGAAAATCCCAAGGAATACACACACACACACACACAGAAATACACACACAAACTGTTAGAACCAATAAATGAGTTCAACAAGGTGGCAGGGTATGGGATTAATATACAAAAACATTCTGTTTCTGTTATAAGCAATAAACAATCTGAAGATTAAATTAAGTGATACAATTCCCACTAGTCTCCAAAAAAGGAAAGTCTTGGAAATAAAGTTATTAGACATATAAGACTTGTACACTGAAAACTATCAAATATGGCTAAAAGAAATTAAAGATCTTAATAAATGAAGAGATATTCCAATTCATTATTGAAAAACTAAATATTGTCAAGATGGCAATTCTCCCCAAATTGATCTCTAAATTAAGTGCAATCCCTATATGAATATCCCAGCTGGATTTTTTGTAGAAATTGACAAGCTGGCCCTCAACTTTATAGGGAAATGCAACAGACCTATAGTAGCTAAAACAGTTTTGAAAAAGATGAATAGACAGTATCCATGTAGTATTTTAAAATGTACTATAAAGTCAGAGTATTCAAGAAGATATGCTATTGATGCACAAATAGGCACATGAAACAACTGAGAATCCAGACATAAACCTTACATTTTATTTATTTTTATTTTTTAAATTTTTTAAAAAGATTTTACTTATTTCTTGAGAGAGAGAAAGAGCGAGAGCAAGAGAGAGAGCACAAGCAGGGGAGATGGGGTGAAGGGCAGATGGAGAGGGAGAGGCAGACTCCCCACTGAGCAGGGAGCCCAACGATGCAGGGCTGGATCCCAGGAACCCGGGATCACGACCTGAGCTGAAGGCAGATGCTTAACAGGCTGAGCCAACCAGGGGTCCCTAACCTTTACAATTATAAGGTTACGGTTAATGGGGTTCATGAGACCCAAGTCATGGTACTAAGTATTGACCACATCTAACCCAGTAGACTATGTTATTTACCCTGGAATGTGCATATAATTACTTATAACCCAATAATATTATTTTCAAGGACAAGGTTTATGTTGTAATTTTGTTAATTGTTTTTAATATTATCTTAGTATTACATTTTACATTAATAAGTATTCTTACTATAGTTATCTTTTTAGCACATGTGACTCATAAACATTCGCTTTTCTTATTACATGTGGTTTTTAGGTCTGTCAAAGTAAGTAAATAGTAAGATTTCTTTGTGGTGAGGTTAGTTACTCCTATAAGTGTCGCAGTTGTAGTCAACAGTACTTCAGATTCTGAAAAAGTGTGAAAGACTAGGGAGGGAGCAGTGGTTCTAAGAACAGGAGCTAGATAAACAAAATTGTGAAAATGCCAGGCTCACAGCTCACGACATTTACATGTTCACCTGTTCCCTGCTCTTCTCCAGTCCTCTAAGGGCCGTGGCATCACCATTGTCTTTCTGAGGAAAAAAGTAGCTTGACCAGAGCACCTGGGTGGAAATACAACCAGAGTATGTTCCCTTTTTAAGCATTATCATGGCTTATCACAGATCCCTTGGTGATGCTGGTGGGATAGAGACTGGGCAGAATTTCTGGGTTTCACAGTGAGTCCTGTGGGGGTCCATGACTGACAGACATATAACAACATCCCAGACTGGAGAGCGGGCTGCTAGAAGGTTACACACTTTCAATGATGAGTTCAACAAAATCTTTGTCCCAGGTTTGCATAAAAGAGATACCGTAACAGGGAGGAAGAGCAAGGAGAAAGCAGCTAAAGCCATTTCAAGTATTTTGTCCTTAAATTCGGGCTCAGGGGAATCAGATGGTTCTGATTCTCCAGGCATTCTCCCTGGGAAAGGACTCCAGAGGCCTCATTAGTTCATTAATTCTCACAATGCCCTTGTGGCATTGGTAAGGTGGCACATATTATTAGGAACAGTCTTGATAATGGGACATGAATGAATCCATTCAGAACATTTTTTTTTACCGGAGAGCAGCCCCTCTGGTGGTTCTGGGAGATTTGTGTCCTTGGCCAAGATTTTGCCTTCTCTCCCATCCAGAGCCGTACGCTGGGTTGTACTCTTGGATGGACAGAGTTCATAGATCTCTGGGAAGGGGACAGTTGTGCTAACTGAGGCAGCTTGCAATTTAGTAAATCCATAGGGACCTGCTGCCTTTGAAAGGCGTCAGGCTGGAACCTGAGCACTCCCCGCTCCCCCGGACTCTGCTTTCCTGCTTGCAACTCAGGGCAATGTGATTCTCGCAATGTGTGGTATTTGAAAGTATCGCCCCATTTCACAGTGGTAAGATAAGATCATTTTGTCTCACTTCCCCCTCTGAGGATCCGTCTTGTTCATTGGGAGTTGCTGGTTAGGAGTGTTCATTGGGAGTTGCTGGTTAGGGGTTTTTAACTCAATTTTATTGGGATAAAATTTACATACAACAGGGTGCCTGGGTGGCTCAGTGGGTTAAGCCTCTGCCTTCGGCTCAGGTCATGATCCCAGGGTCCTGGGAGCTAGTCCCTTGTCGGGCTCCCTACTCAGCAGGAAGTCTGTGTCTCCCTCTGACCTTTCCCCTCTCATGCTCTCTCTGTCTCTCTCATTCTCTCTCAAATAAATAAATAAAACCTTTAAAAAAAATTTACGCACAACGAACACGCCAACCTTAAGAGTACGGTTTGAGCTTCGACAAATATATACAGTCGTGTAACCACCACCCCATTTAAGATCTAGACTCTTCCCACCACCCTAAAATGTTCTCTCTTTTGTCCTTTCCCATCCTCGTTTTGTGTACGTTTAAGCCAGGACAACTAAGGAACTGAAGTGATTTGTGAACAACAGTTTAATGGAAGCCTTTCATGGACTTGGTCTTTTCTGTTCGTCTCCAGCTGATGAAAAGGGAATTTATACTTGTCTGGAAAAACCGTTAAAACACAGCAAAAATAAACCTTAGGAATTAAGTGTGGGACAAACTCTTCTGAGGCTCCCCACACCCCGCCCTCTTGGTTGGTTACCATTGTTAAGTTAGTTACCGTGTGTTAAGGCCAAAGGTCCGTCAGTGCGGTCATTGTGGGACAGTCCACCCTCTTCTGTCCAGACTGGCACTGGACAAATAGGCGACAGAAGAGAGGGCACCAGCAGCCCAGTGAGGGTTCGAAAAGACTGCAGGCTCACAGCTCTGTGCTTCTTCCTGAGAGCCACCATGGCGTAAAGGAAGAGATGACTGTGAAGGAAGAAAATAGGACGCCCAACCCCAAGAAGAGCGGGGACTGCCTAATATTTTGACATGTGAAAAACATAGACTCATTTCTTTTTCAACTTCTCACAGACACCACAAAGAGCGGCATTCTAGATGGGCCATTCTGGGTCTCCAGGGATGACGCTTGGCATTCCCACCACAGAACACAAAGACAGGGAGTGACATCATAGCAACGAACTCTATGGTGACCGGTGGTATTCAGAAGGAGCCGGTTGGCCATCTTTCTGCTTTACCACAGCTTCTGTTCCGTCATTTTCTTTCAGGCTGTTTGCTCACGTGAAACTGCTGACCAGGAGACTTCACATTACGCCAAAATATTTATAAACGCTCATCCCTCTGGGAGAGGGGAAGAGGGAGGGTATTGCTTGTTTTAAAAGAAACCTTAATGTAGGGCAGGTGAGTGGCTAATTTATCCATTTATCTTTTTAATGTGAAGGGAAAGAAGCCTGCTTTCCCCAGATCGGAAGGCTTCCCAGTGGCGACCTCACATATCACTTCTCACACAGCCGTAAGCCTTTTCCAACTGGCAGGTTGGCCGCCCTCAGGTTGACAGTACAGAAGTGCTAAGTGCGTTTGATTGGTATCATTACTGGTCCCTGGTAATTGATTACTGTCCACAGTGAAATATGCAGGGCAAGCACACAGCCAATAGCAATCACTTAATCCATCATGGCTGTTTGTTCCTCCTCTCCCGAGACCTATCAGCCACATGCTATCCGACCCCACCAGGCAAATTGCTGATGGCTGCTTTGTGTGTACAGTTTACTGTGTGCTTACTGCATTTCCTGTGTTAACCCAAACCACTGGCTTTAGTGAGCAGAGAAACACGGGGGAGGTTCCTGTTTTGCAATGTCAAATTCACTCTCTGGTTAACCTCTTTGGCCCTCTTTTCATAGAGATTCGTGATTCATTGGGATTGGTTTTTGTTGCTTTAAAAAAAAAAGTCGAATGGTGTAGTGGTTGTATTAGGAATATTAATTGTAAGACTTGAGATAGGTTGATTGGGATAAGATCCTGGAGGGTTGTTTGTAATGCAGATTTTTTAGAAACAAGAAGTGGGAGAATAATGAATAACAACCAGAACTAATCAGTTGTGTGTGTGCGTGTGTGTGTGTGTGTGTGTGTGTGTTTAATCCACTGATAATGACTAAAAGTAGTTATAAAAAGAAGTAGAATTTCAGTGGATACACTGTTTTCTCGGCTTCCTTCCAAGATGTTTTCTCCTTGGATCTTGGCAAATCTACCCGTCCCTGATGTACGCTAAGGAACTTTGATACTCAGTGAAAGGAGGCACAATAGAAGAAGAGGGAGGTCAACCAAGAAAATAAACAAATGACTCTTACATGTGATACACCCTGATGACAAGTGATAATACTGTCTGTGACCAGAATCAGAAAAAGCAGTTTGTATCCAACCATCTACAGGGGACAAATGAGAGCCGTGGATGGTGGAGAGTATGTGTTGGTTTGCTGCTCTGCTCCTCCTGATACTGCTTTCAGTAGAGCTGGAAGAAACAACCTGATTGGTGCTAACAGGTCCACCAGTGAACCTGGGAAGCCAGCAGGAATGAGACTGAGAAGAGTATGAGGAGAGGTCATATTAGAGACAGCAAAGAGATCTGATTGATTTGCATGGCCAGTCTTTAAGAGCCTGTATTCCAAAATCTACCGAAAGAAATTGTTGTAAGGGTCTCAGTGGAAATCTTGTTGCCTCTTTTGGTGTTTTTTGTTTCTTGAACACTCCTTGGCCTCTGAAGCACGCGGTGGAATTCTAGTGAATTCCCCACAAGCCAGGGCAAATATGGGCATGTGTGTCCTTCCCCTAGATGAGGCTTTCAGTGGACACCTACCTATACATGGTGATTTCTAGAGAGCACAGAATCTTAATCCTTATACGCATTCATTCTCCATTTGGGGCCTCTTAGCGAAATGACATAGATAGCTGGTTTAAGTGATTCCCAAGTTAATTGGGCAAGTTTCACTGTGGATTATAATCCATTTTAGCTCAAATACATAGTGTAAGCATATATAAAAGCACTGACCTTTTACTTGTGTGCTATGAGACTTAAACTGTTGTAAAGTATTGACCCATCCTTCTGCCTGTTTCCCAACATGTGATGTACTTTATGACTTGAGGATCTTTGAGAGTGATTTTTCTTGTCTAGAGCTCTGCTCCCTGGTAAGATTTCCCTTCTCTGGAGTCTGGTGTTACAATCCTCTTCTCATGTCACTTACCTTGAAAACTAAAATAGCAATCTGTAAGTTCAGCTCTACTGCTGAAAACTTCTGGACCTAGCCTGTACTATGCTAATACCTGTCACTCTTCCACACTTATGTACCACTCAGCAACACTGAACACTGTTGGCCACCACCTCTCTCTAAAAACATCGGTGTGCGTGCTTCTGAAAAGGCTACGTGTTGTATGATTCTATTTTGATGACATTCTGTAAAAGGCAGAACTATAGAGATAAACAGAGCAGTGGTTGCCACGTATTTGAGGGGAAGGGAGGGTGGACTGGGTTAAGCACTGGGGAGTTTTTAGGGTGGTGAAACTATTCTGTATGATACTATCATGATGAATATATGACCCTGCATTTGCCAAAACTGATTGAACTTTACAGCACAAAGAATGAAATTTACTGTATACAAATTTTAAAAAGATACATGTAGGGGGACAGAAGATACCAGATAGAATACACATTTTGACAGAAGAAGCTATTGTGAGTATATGAAGTAGCCTCATTGAAGAGAGTGGAAGATAAAGGTGCTGACCTTGGGAGTTTAGAAACAAGTAGGGCCTGCAAAACCCAAGGCAAAAGGAGCTGTACGTAAGCACTGTTCTCTAGTTGATAGTTTTTTCCTGTGGAAGGTACAGATTAACAATACCGAAACAACTGTAATGATATTGAAATTGAACAACTAAGTAAACGGATGGTGGGTTGTGAGAGGCAGGTTTCTCCCTCTTGAAATGGGGTGTCACAGCAAAGCAGGGACAGAAGGCTAGAATGATCCTTAAGGTAACAGACCAGCACTGGAGATATTAGTATGAACCAGCATTTAACTTGATACAATCACATTTGGATGCCAACAGAAATGTTTATTTATCAAATAGAAATGTTTATCAAATAGAAATATTTATAAATGTAAGTTATACACAGGTTACGATTCACAGGTATATTCCTTTGCTCAATCAGTTGAGAGGGCTTAGGCATGACATCCCAGGAACAACGAACACTTTTGGTGCCCAGATCTTGGTTTCTCATACCATTCTCCAGTAAAAGGAGCCTGGGCTTCTTGAAGAAATGGCTGGTTGTAGGGCTAGAGCAGGAAGTATAGAAGATGGGCCTGGAGAATCTTATAATGGCAAGAAGTAAGGAAATGTTCAAACCCTGTCCCACCCCGTGCCCCCGCTTCCCCAGTAACGGGAGAATGCCAAAGGGACACAGGAGCCAACTGAAGGAGCTCTCAGTGGCCAACGTTGAAACAATCTGAGCAACAAAATAAATAAACTAGCGCCAGATTATAACCCAGAGTATAAATAGACATCCATGAGTCCATACTGATATAAATAAATGATTGAATAAATAAATAAATGGAGAGAAAGGCAAACCTCCCACACAGAAGAATTTCACATAATTTATGTGATGGCTCCGCTATCGAAGTACAGCATGATTTCCCACTCCTGAACGAGCTCACATAGTCGCATGGTGACTTCCCTCTGAAGAAGAAAACATGGAAAGTAGGAAAAAGCGTAACTGTAGAGGGAGGAATTTGGGCAAACACTGCCTCAGATGACCAAGTTTGTATCAACAGTGGTAAATCATGTTGATGTCATGTACCTTTGATGGGATGCGTTGAGAAGGGCCCTTCTGTGGGGTTCTTCCCGCAAACCCGTAACACTAGCATAGCCATGAGAACGCCATCAGAACAAATCCCATGTGAGAGGCATTCTGTTACTTAGCCGGTTAGTCCTCCCCAAACAGCAGACTCGTCCTTTCCGAACTGGTTTTCAAACACAAGAAAAGTCTGAGAAACTATCATGGCCAGAGGAGCCCAGAAGACATAATGACTAAATGGAGTGTGATAAGGAATTTGGAACAGAAAATTGACATTAGATAAAAAGTAAGGAACTCTGAATCAAAGTGTTAATTCTAGTCAATGGTAATATGTCAATATCAGTTCATAATGAGGTGTGATAAATGGACCATACTGATGTGTTAACAACAGACGACACCAAGGATAGGGTGTGTGGGAACTCTCTGTACTATCTTTGCAACTTTTCTGTAAATTTAGAACTCTCTTATGGACTTAATTGTGCCCCTCCTCCCTTCGCCATAATTCCCGTGTTGAAATCCCAATCCCCTGTTCCTCAGAATATAACCAGATTTAGAGATAAGGACATTGAAGAGATGATTAAGTTAAAATGAGGCTATTATGGTAGGGCCCTAATCCAATATGATTAGTGTTCTTTTAAGAAAAGGAGGAGACACCAGAGATACCCATGCACAAAGGGAACAACCCTATGAAAAGGCAGTAAGAGAATAGCCATCTGCAAGCCAAGGAGAAGCTTCAGAAGAACCCGGCCCCTGATCACATTGATCTTGGACTTCCAGCCTCCGGACCTGAGAGAAATTATATTTCTATCGTTTAAGCCACTCAGTCTGTGGTATTTTGTTCCAGCAGCCCTAGCAAACAAATACACTATTCCAAAATGAAATGTTATTTAAAACAACAACACTGACATTTTTTTCTATTGCCAGCCCAGGACCTGTGCCTGATTTTCTTCTTGTCACTCAGATCTCAGCTTAAGATCACCCACAGAGGCGACTTCTCTGAGGACACCATTCTCTTTTTATATTACTGAATTTTACTTTTCTGCATGGGGCTTACCACCAATGGTTGTTTTCTAATTTGTTTATGTATTTATTGCCAGGCATGATACATGCCTGTATCCTGCCGCAGATACCTGGTTCACTGCTGATTTCCAGAACTACATACCAGGACTAGCACTGGCTACACAGTATCTACTTAGTAATTATTTGTTGAATGGATGATGAATCCCCCCAGAGTCTGATGACTCTTGTTTTGGACTCTTTATTCTATTGTTATACTATAAGCACCTCTGTACGTCTTTCCAGATTACTGGGATATCACGGGTGGGTAGACTTGTGGCCCAAGGTGTCTGGCTTTTGGCATGTTCTCCTGTCAGAAGAATGAAGTAGCCTCAGTCTAGACCAGGAGTGGAGGCTGGCCGAGAGGCCCTAACCATGCCTAAGAAACTAGCACAAAATCAAGTCAAAAGAAAGTTAACAGGAGCTGTGGGGACGGGGAGGGGAGCACAGGGAGAAGGGAGTCTTTAAGGCAGACGAATGGAGCTTGACTTCGGATTCTAAGGGTAGATGCAGTCTTTATTATCTGTGGGTATAGAGGTTGTCAAGACCAAAAAGGCCAAGATGAGGTGAAGGACCCCAGAGCTAGACTTTAGCCCTGGGATAAAGATGCCAGTAAAAACTAGGGCCTCCAGAGAGGGTCAGGGCTGGGCTCAGGATCTACAAGAAACTGAATGGTTGGGGAAGTATTTGCCCAAAGCACTGTCACAGGCCAGCCAAGCAGATAGTAGGATGGTCCAGCGAATCTACAGCTTGATGCCCTGCTGGGCCCTGTTCCCACCTAGACCCAGCGTGGGACAGTGGGATAGTCTCAGAACCCACTTACTAATGTGGTTGCTCCAGAAAACCAGGAATCCAGCTGTTGGCAGCTGGGCCTAGATGGAAGGTGGCAGGTAGCAAACACCACTGTGGCAACTTGGAAGGGGCTGGGCAGATGGGGCAGACAGGGAGGTGGAGGCCGTGGGCGTCTCAGGGGAGTGTGGATGATGTGGATAAACTCTGCCTCTAGGCACGACAAGAAAGTTCTAAGGATGGAGCCGTGAGCCAGGCATGTCTAGACTCGTCTCAGTCATGTTGAAGAAAGAGGTAACTTAGGTGAAAATGTCTTGAAATATGATTTACTGGCTCTGAGGTGGCCTGAAATCATTCTAGTCCTTGGTTCCTTCACCTTTAGAGTGGAAGTAAAAATACCTACCTTCTGGGGGTGTTAAAAGGTTTAGAGGGAATGTAGGAATAACATCTAATACAAGGCCAGACACATACAAGATGCTTGGTAAACAGTGGCTGAGGGGTGCCTGGGTGGCTCAGTGGGTTAAAGCCTCTACCTTCGGCTCAGGTTATGATCTCAGGGTCCTGGGATCGAGCCCCACATCGGGCTCTCTGCTCAGCGGGGAGCCTGCATCCTCCTCCCTCTCTGCCTACTTGTGATCTCTGTCAAATAAATAAAAAAAAATCTTAAAAAAAAAAACAGTGGCTGATAAGATTCACTAATAGCACACAGGGAGGTTTGTTACTTCTGTTTGGGTTAGTTTCTCTAAAAGTAGCTAGTCATGAAGCCCTGTGAGAATGAAAGGGGGATGAGTACTTGCCTCAGCGCCTTCTGGAAATGGAGAAGTGATGGGTCTGCTGCCTGCTTTATGGTTCTTCGGGGAAAGGCCAGATGGTGGCAGCTGGAAAGGGGCAGGCTGGCTGGCAAGGTGTCTGGGAAGGACGTCATCTGTGGGAGGGCCAACGGAACCCCTGTGAGCAGATTGGGAACAGAGAGCCCAAAAGAGACCCAAGGTTCTTTGACAACCCACCAGGACCTGGGCTGGAGACCCTTGGGAGAGAGGAAGTCACAAATGCCCAGCGTACTTGTGTGTTTTCTTCCTTCTCCTGATGTGGTCATGGGAAGCACCTGGGGGGTGTGGGGGAGCCCAGCTGCCCCTTCAGTGGGAGGAGAGCGAGCAGAGGGGCCATCATCTGCCACTTGTTTTTTAGGCATTTCTAGATCTTCATTTTTGGGGAGGACTTTCTCAGAGACTTGGCCTCAGAGATGTGCCTGCCAACTGTTGAGACTGTTTTTTTCCCCTTTTCCCGGGCGCCTTTGAGAGGCCCTGGTTAATGGCGCCTGGGCCTCGGGAGAGGTCTGCAGCCAGGGTTGGCGTTCAGTCTCCACCTGCTTGGGTGGTTTTCCACTCCCAAGGGTAGAGTGCACGTCATGGCACGCATCTGCTTATTAGCTTCATGCCTTTGAGTTTGAAATCAAGAGGTAGACTTTAGTCCAAGGGTTTCTTTGTGACCTTCTTGGGCGCCATTTTCCACATCTGCTTCTGATGGAAGTAGAAGGAGCACAGACCTGAGGAACGGGGTGAGTCCCAGCCGTAAGACTAACCAGTCGTGAGCCGGGAAGCAAGTCCCCTGACCTCCCTTGGCACCCTACCCCCCACTCTTCCACCCACACTGGTAAGATGGGAGTGTCGTAATAACCTCTAAGGTCTCTGTTAGCTTTGGTGTTCCCTGATTCTGTGATTATGAATTTCCCTGAATGTCTGCAGACACAGAAGAAAGCATAGAACATCCTTTTAAGGCTTATCTGGAGATTTAATCTAAATGTTCCTAATTAGCATTACCAATAGGGACAGAATGTTCCAAAGCAGGGTCTGACTGCATTTTAAAACAATGCAAGTTGCAGGTTTTGACTTTTCTACTTAAGCTTCTGTGAAGGACACACTTAGACTGAAGAGGTTATTACTTTATCATAATGTGGGGATCTCTGAGTTAATATAGGACAAGGTTGGGGCGCCTGGGTGGCTCAGTGGGTTAAAGCCTCTGCCTTCGGCTCAGGTCATGATCCCAGGGTCCTGGGATCGAGCCCCGCATCGGGCTCTCTGCTCCGTGGACAGCCTGTTTCCTCCTCTCTCTCTGCCTACTTGTGATCTCTGTCAAATAAATAAATAAAATCTTTAAAAAAATATATATATAGGACAAGGTTTCTCATCCTCAGCAATCTTGACATTTTGGATCAGATAATTTTTTGTCGTGTGGCTGTTCCGTGTATTTGTAGGATATTTAGCAGTATCCCTGGACCCTACCTACCAGATGTGTGTAGCACTCCCCTCCACAGCTGAGACAGCTAAAATGTCTCTCGGCATTGCCAAATGCGCTCTGGGGGCCAGAATCACCCCCAGTCGACAACCACTGACTTAGGGCTGATTTAGGGTACATATTTGAAAGGCAGAAAAACAAATATAGAAGCAAACTTAATTATGCAAATGCCTCTGGGAAAAAAATACTGAATCTCTACAGAGATAATGGTAAAATTTGAGCTAGCAGAAGTGTAGGACTGTCTTAGAGCTGCTCTCCTACACATAATCACCCTCGCATATCTTTTCAACTATGCTTGAGATATCAGTGAATGAGAAAGAGAGCCATCTTCCTTTTTTTTCTCCTGAAGGTATCACATACGATTGCAAATAATATTGGAGGACCGTGTTAACGTATCGTGTTTTAATAATTTCCAAAGAAATACAGGAATAAGATATTAGCCTCACCTATACCGTATTTTCTTACCGTGACTCCAGTCAAGTCTTAACGTCTGCAGAGACTGGAAAAGACCATGCTACAAACCTTCTCTCTTTTGCCGTGTTCAGTATGTTTAATTACACACAGGCTGATGTTAGAAAGATATATTGTCATCTGCATTGATTGCTGTTTTGGAGAAGAAAACATGATGAAGCGAAGAAAAAAGAAAAACAATGCAGCAGAAGCTTAGGCTCTGTGTTTCCTGTATTCTATTTTGTGTCCCTGAGAGCTGATAGAGAACCAGTTGTGAAATGTGTGCGAGGTTTTGCCCGGCCATTCAGGCTGAAGTTGCCTTAAAAGGAAAACATGGCATGTTTTACGTTTTCCACTTCCTTCTTTTTTAGTTTCCTTTCAGCTGCTCTCAGAAATGTGAGCAGGAAGAAAATTGCAATCAAATTATGTTTGGAAACAACTGAAGTTAAATCTGACGGATATTTGTTTATAAAACTATGCCTCCTTTTATATTCAGTGCATTTCCAGGTCCTCGTTTGCCCTTAAACATTCTCCTAACTCCTAACTCCTAATGGTGAATATCTTTCCTTTAAACCCATGCCTGGATTTTGGATTCATTAACGGTTGCCTCTGGTTGTTACTCTTCAGTGTGGTCTCTCTCTCCCCACGGCCCTCCTTTAGTTTGGGATGTCATGACCTCACGCTCTGATTGTAATGACCTCTGGGCTGTCCTGCCTACAGTTCAACCTGTGAGATTAATTGGCCTCACACCCTTTTCATCCTATTCATGCATTCATTCACGAGGGCCTTGTTTTAGGCCAGGCATTGTTCTAGACTCTTTAGACTGTGGCAGCACAACCATGAATAAAATAGATCCTGCCCTCATGGCGTTTGCGTCTTACTCGGGAGAGGGAGAGGGGTCACATATGGAGACACATTTTACAGAATAAGTGGTATGTATGGTAGAATGTGGCAGGTGTTATGGAAAAAATAAAGCAGGGAAGAGAAATAGGAAGGTGTGTGTGTGTGTACGCACACGTGTTCACATGTGCACACACGTGAGAGAGAAAGAAAAAGTGAGCCTGTATGTCTTTGTGTGCATAGAAGGAGTGGGCTGCAATTTAAAATGTGGTGATAGGAAAAGGTTTAGTGAGAAGGTGACTTTAAAGCAAATACATGAAGAGGTAGCTGAGCGTAGATACCCGGAGGAAGAACAGTCCGGCAGAGGGAAAGCAAGTGTAAAACTTCCACCTAGGGCTCAGTCCATTAAGCGTCTGCCTTCGGCTCAGGTCCTGATCCCGGGGTCCTGGGATCGAGTCCCACATCGGGGACTGTTCAGCAGAGAGCCTGCTTCTCTCTCTCTCCCTCTGCCTGCCACTCTGCCTACACTTGTGCTCTCTCCATCTCTCTGTCAAATAAATAAAATCTTAAAAAAAAAAAAAAAAAAAAAAAAAGCTTGAAGCTTGTCTGGTATTTGAGGAAAGCCCTGAGAGTGCTGCTGGAGGAGAGCAGTGAGAAGTAAGGGGAATTCATGGGAGTGGGGAGGAGAAGATGATGCCGGGGCTCGTGGACCACTACAATGACCTTGGCCTTGATCTAGGAGAGATGGGACGCTGCTGCCTGGCTCTGAGAAGTACGGTGTAATTTGCTCTACAGGTTAATAGGATCATGTCATCAGGTCATTACTTCCCCTACTTAACCCCATCACTCCCCAGAGTCCGACATAAAGTCCTCATCCTCCCAGTCCCTCCCTGAGAACTTTTCCACTCACCCTGCAAAAGCCCTCTGCACTCACAGTAAAGGGTGGCTCCCACCCCTTCAAATCTTACTCATCCTTCAAGTCCAAGCTGAAGTTTCTGCTTTTGGAGAAAAAATTTACCACCCCAAAATTGATCTCTCCCTGCTTTGACCTACTGTATTGATTACTTGTAGTATGCATTGGACTTGATGGTGCGCTGTCTTGCATGGTCTTCTAAGCAGGTCTCATAGGTATCCTTACTAAAGGCCTATGGACCTTGAGACCAGAAGGGGCCTCAGTATCATCACTTCTGACTCCTTTGTTTTACACGTGAGGGAACTGAGGCCCAGCAAAGGTTCGGATATTGCTCAAGTTCACTTAGCTAATTGTTTAATTAGTAAATAGCTTTTATAAGTAGATGATAAGTTCACTAAGATGATACTGTGCCTTCTACTTCTCCAAAGTTCCTTATAATGTTAGTTAACATAGCACTTAGGTAACAGATGCTTATGAAGTTCAATTTAATATAAAAGTAAGTAGTTTTTGGGTTTGTTTTTAAAGGAACATCATAGGCCCTTAATTCGTCAGTCACATTTTGAATTCACAGATACTCTGAATCAGAAAGCCACATAAAATACTTGTGTGTGATTTGGCTTTTGGATTTTAGGGATTTGCTTGTGAATGTTGTTGGATGGGAGAATGAAAAATGAAAAATGTTGCCTTTCTTGGAGGTATTTGTTCTGATGAAATGGTAAAAGAGAATCCTGTCATCGCTATGTGATACATCTATTTTTGATGCTTCAGTAAGATTTATTGAAGCATTTTGGATTAAAAACAATTTTTTTTTCTTGGCCATTCTTTGTCCAAAAAGGAAAGACAGTCATGGCTGAGTCCCATCCTCTGAGCTGTTTTTTGGGGGAACTATTAATTTTAATTACAAATGTGAACTTATGATGTCCACAGATGTTGATGGACTACTAGAACTATTTCAGAAGACCTAATTCATCCTTTGACCCAGAGATATCCTTCTGAAGCATAAAGTTTACTTGAAAATAGCTCCATGGAGGGGTGATGCTAGGTCCTTGTTCTAGTAATAAATATGCAGTGAAACAAAGTGCTTTCCAAGAGGCTGTGGCCCCAGAACATAGACTTGTTCCACTTCACCTTTAAAATTCAGACCCACCCAAACAAATCAATAATGATTTTCCAGTGTTTTAACCTTTGCCAATAAATTCAGCACTGTTTTGAGTTTGGCCTATCTATGACCAAGACAACTGAATGATGTATGGAATGTGAATTCAGTCTGCCATTACTTTTCATGCACAGTAGACAAACCAAAGCTCCTGAGGTTTGGAAAGACTTGTAGAGAAATCCTGTTGGCTTTGGAGAACTCTTTTCACATCCAGTATTGGTGACCCATGGTCCGACTTGATGAGTAGGTCAGTTAACTTAGCTGACCATGTCATGATTATAGTAATGCTAAGAAGAAGGATGAAGTGCCCAAATGAACCAAGTAGTTTGATTTGTGGCTACACACTGAACTCTAACTAGTCATCTAACAGATAAGCATTAGTGGTTATTACGAATCCAAGATAAGATGTAAATGGCTCAATGAATTCATGAGAAATACAGTCTTCTCAAAGAGAACCCAGATAGTATATTTGTATGAAAGATAAAATGAAGTATCTAGTATTTTTGCACCTATTCTAGGGAAAGTGTTCTCTGTTGTATTTTGTTGTATGTTTATGTATATATGTATATAGTTCTCTAAATACTATAAATGAGTGTTGTTCCTTTAGAGTTGTCAAAAGCTTCATACGTTTATTTTTATACTTAAGATATGGACAGTTCTTTTTGGAAATTTTCTTCAGTTCATACTTCTTTTCAGTTTTTAAAATTGAGATATTTACATAAAATAAAATTCATTCATTTTCAGTGTACACTTATGTGAGTTTAGATAAATGTATGTATTTATATAACTACCACCACAATTATCATGTAGAACATTTCATCTTCCTCAAAATTTCCCTCATTTAAACACATATCTGACTACTACTTTTACTTAATAGCAACTATTTTAAAGGATTTGACTCCTGTAGGAATTGAAAAAGCGTAAGAGCTAAATACAGCGGTTAAAGTGGTTGGTGATCCCATGGAGTGATACGATTTCGGGTCAAAACCAAGATGTGGGGACGCCTGGGTGGCTCAGTTGGTTGGACGACTGCCTTTGGCTCAGGTCATGATCCCGGAGTCCCGGGATCGAGTCCCGCATCGGGCTCCCAGCTCCATGGGGAGTCTGCTTCTCCCTCTGACCTTCTCCTCACTCATGCTCTCTCTCACTGTCTCTCTCTCAAATAAATAAATAAAATCTTAAAAAAAAAAAAAACCAAGATGTGACTCTAAAATCATGGCATTTCTTTTCTGATGAGGGCTGTTCACTGGTTCTGATAGCCATTTCAAAGTTGAGCTCTAAAATCATTTTAAGCAATGGATTGGATATATTTTTGTGACAGATTTTGTATTGTCTTTGTATTTCATATTGTCTTTAAGCATGGCTACTACTCTAAAGAACAACACTTACTGGCTCCTTAGTATACCCCTGGTGTTTGCAGATTTAACATTTTGTGTATTTAAATGAACCTAAAAGATGCGAGATAGGAAGACGCTTGTAGTTTTGCCAATGCATAAATTTGAATCTTGACTTTACAAGCTGGAGGAGTTCCAAGAGTAAGTGGGTTCACTAGTGAGTGAGCCAAGCCTGCTGCAAATCATCCCAGTTTCGAAGAACCATTATAAAGGTCTCTTCCAAGTCTGAATAGGGTAATTTTTGTAGCATGATAGAAACATGGTGTCTCTGTGAGAAATGGCTCTCCAAAGAAAGTTAGATGGTATTGGACGTAGAAGTGGAGAGGGCTAAGAAAATAATTTTTCTTAACCAGGAAAAAAATGGAAATGTTAAGGAGATTAAAGAGTGTTTAGGTCAAGGCCATAAGCGAATTTGCCATATGGAAATTTAAAAGTTTTAAAATAGTTTCAGAGAATAATCAGGCTAATGCAAAAAATAACTCCTTGGGAGAGAAGTCATTAGAGATTGAAGAGATCCCTTACATTTTTGGTCCTATTTACATTACTATAAAGTATAAGACAAATTATATATTATTGTATTTCTGAATTTGGGGATTCATGATAATTGAGGGTTTATTCAGTAAATTCTATTGCGTTATTTGGATAGCAGCATCATTAAATATGGTTATACCTGGTATGTGTGCAAGAATATGGGGGAGGTTGACCTTGGAACTAGAATCTGTTGAGTTGGAGATGAAGAGAGTCGTTTGGGTACTTCAGTAGTTTAGTTTACAATCACCAGATTGTGGTTGATTGAGAGAGGCCCAGTAGGCTGGTGGTGAGTCACAGCTGCAGGCCATTTACATAGCTCAGAGGGTGCAATGGGAGGTGATTATAGCAAGGGTAGATCATTCAAAGGGGGTGGGAGCCAGTGGCTGTACTTTTTAAAAAGTAGAAGGGAAAACTGGAATATGAAGAGATTGCAAAATTAATTCCAAGGTCCTTAGAACATGGATCTATACTCTAAGGGGTCCTTGGCGTAGTATGACAGTTTCTAGTGAACAGTATAAACCTGAAATGTAGATTCTTGTTTGCTTATCTGTGGTCATGGGAAGTTCCATGCTTGTATCTGGGAACTGGACATTATAGTGTGGAATAATTCGGGTACTTGAGTGCCTACTGTGTGCTAGGCACTGTTCTAGGCCTCTGAAACCCCCATGAAAAGGCATAGGCCCTGCTCATAAGCACTTCTAATAGTGAGGAGACAGATGTGAAAGGGAACTGTGAGAATTCCATGGAAGTTGCCCCAATGAGGACATGTACCAGGCACAGTTAGAACGGAGGAGAGCAAGCCCCTAAGCTGGCCTCAAGGTACTTAGTCTCATCTCTTCTATGATTGATCTTGTTCCCTCATTTGAAGAAAAGAAAATGATACTAAGACCCTGAGAAGTAACTGAATTTCCTCATCATCTGTCACTGAAACTACTTGGGCATCCCCCCAACCTCCCTTCTGCTTACTCATCTCTTGATTCTCTGGTCCATTCTTAAAACCATTGCTCTGTTTTCCTCTAGAAACCCTAAATGGGTGCAGTAAATCCAAGTCACTGCCATGATCTTCCAAGCTGCCATCTACTTTCCTCCCACCTGCCACCACATTCATCCACAAACTGTGCTCCAGCATCCCTGCCCACTCTCTTGCCTTTGCATGCTGCTGGCATTTCCTACTTCCAGCTCTCTCTCGTGATCTTCTTTCTTGCTCAGTTTCTTCTCTACCAATCAGCATCCACCTAATCCATTCAAAGCCCAACTCCGATGCCCCATGTACTATGAAGCCGCTCTGATTCTCCCAGTTTGATTTAATTATCGGTTCCTTGCATTTCCACAACAGCCATTTGCAGACAACTTCTATGACACTGGTTGCATTCTGCTTTGATTATGGTTCGTATTTATAGTTCTCTCTCTTCCACTACATTATGAATCCCTGGCAGACAGGGACCCTTTGGCCTTGGAGCTTACGTTGAATAAATAAAGCCACATCAAACGCAGTTGGCTATTGCCCAGAGTGAGATGTTCATGGCAGACCCAGGTCTAAAATCCTTGCTGCTGCTTATCTGTATCAAGATTTTAGGAACTCCAGGACATTATCTAGCATGGATCCACTCCCATCAGTTGCTTCACCTCACAAATGCTTCTTTGTCTGCAGTGCAGAATAGCCAGTATTGTCATGGCTCCCAGCATTCATGGTGGCAGCCAGGTTGAGGAGGGCCATTGGGATGGATATGTTTATGGGGAGCGTGATTTCCTTGTCCACAATAGGCTCTATGAATATTTGAAGGGGAGTCTGGAAGCTGTTTCCTATGAGGGAAGTTAAGTTGAAATGCAAGAAGTGAAGATTAAGGAATATTAACATAAAATCTGTATTGTGAATTCTCTTACATAAGTATGTTGCCATTGTAGGGAAAAGTGGTGTCAGGGAGCTTTTCAAATGTCTACATTTTAATACCCAAATGAAAAGTTTGTTGTAAATTATGAAATGTGGAAATTTTTCGTGCTTGTAAAGGTCCTTGACAAAAGAATGCGCTGAAAGGAGATACAGTGTGTGTGTGTGTGTGTGTGTGTTCATTTTTTTTTCAAGTGTAATTTTCTGATGCAAAAATGTGGGGAAGCAGAAAGGAGTAGGGGTGAAGTGAGAAGTGACTGGCTCAGTCTTTGGTATTTTAAACCAGTCTCTCTCTCTCTCTCCTATCTATCTGTCTTTCTGAACTATAGTGAGGGGACTGGGTGCAAGTCTTCAGTCAGCCAGCATTGACTGGTGTGCAGTGGGGTGACCTGGAAAGAGGAGGGGGTTGCAGATCATCTTTCTCTCACACTCTGCAGGCGCCTTCCTCCCCAGGTCAGGGCCCATCGCTATCTTGACCATGCCACAGGCTCCAGAAGCACTCATCTGAGGTCTCCCATTTACCAGCTGGCTGACCCTGCTCCATCCACCTTCCTCATCACCCTGGCTTGGGCCACCCAGCGCCATTTATGCGTTTTCCATTGCCCTCGCTCACGTCTGCTGTCTGGCTTATCGTCACTTGTCTGAATGCTTCCAGGCAGTTTGGGGACTGCGTGCTGACCGGCTCGCTTTCCTGCAAGGGGAAAATGCTGGTGGGATGAAAAGATGAACGGCCTCCCCTTTCTGCACTCTTCAGTGGAAGGGATTTGCTTCCGGTGGTGTTCCCCACAACCACTAAAGGACATGCAAATGAAATGTTTAACTAAACAGTTGTCTTTGCTTGACAAAGTTCTTACGGAGAGGTAGTTTTTGAGAACGAGACTCTGCCGCGGCGCTCTCGGATTCCTAGCCCCTCTACATCTCAAGATGTCAGCTCCTTGACCTGGATGTGCCTTCGTGTCCTCGTCTGTAAAATGGAAGTAGTAGAACCTGGGGACCTCGTGAAGATTAAGTAAGTTAATATAGATACAGCAGTTAGAAGAGGGCCTGCTCCATAAATGACATATAAATATTAATATTAATATTAAGCTGTTGTTAACTCTAAGAATGGTTTTGCCTGCTGCTCAGGAATTCAATTTATGTCCTTAGAGTGGATGTCTCAAGAGCGATTAACAGCTTCCGGAGAAACTGAGGCACTGAGATAAAGCAGCCAGTTAATGGAAGTCAGATAGGGTCCACTGTGTTACATGACTTAAGATGTATGTAAACATAGGATGGGCCTCTGTCTACCCTCTGAGTGTTCTTAAGGAAGGATAGACAGCCTAATGGGACTCTCGAATAGGATGGAGCCTGGGGTGTGTGTGTCTGTTGGGATGTCTGCCAGAAAATTTCATATAAGTATAGCAAGAAAACAATAAAAAGCGAGACCTGAATGCAGTACAGGAGGCAGGGCGTCTGTCTCCTTTGCCCTTTGCCCCGGTGTTGAAAACAAAACCCTCTCCGAACCTGTGCCAGCCACAATCCAGTCCTGCAAACACTGATTTTGCAGTTTGCTGGCATCTGGGTTTTGCTGAGAGCTTTTGGTTTTAGATGCCCCCTAGAACTCTGTAGGCCTGGCAGGGAGAGCTCCTCTCACTGCCTTCTTCAAGCAGCCTTCAGGATGGCCGATTTCCTTTGGAAAAGGCTGGGGATGGCGAATAGCTCTGTGTGTGTGTGTGTGTGTGTGTGTGTGTGTGTGTGTGTCCTTTAAAAGGAAAACCAACTTGATATTTTTTCATGTTATTTTTAAAAAGGAATGTACTCTAGGCTGCAGAGAAATAGAGTAAGATTGTATTTAAATGCCAGCATGCTTCCAATCCCTTTTCCTTCTTGTGTTTCCCAAATGCTACCAACAGGAAGTGCACAAATGGAGGGGCAGAAAAGTGACCCCAGGGCAAGAACTTGTAAATTTAGCGGGGGTGACTGCCTTCCTTGAACACTCTCCTGTTCCTCCTCTTATCACCTTCTCCTTCTCCTCTTACCCAGCAGTAAGGAATTCCCCCGATATCTGTGAAGATTCCCTGAGATAGTTCTTTTCCATGGGCTGCTGTGTATTTCTGCTTGTTTGTTATGGTAGAGAATGTAAGGATGTCTTTGTTTTGTTCTCAGTTTTTGCCTGATTAAATTTATTCCCAATTGTTAAAAATGGTATGAATACTTGTTTGTTTACTAGAATGTATCTGTGTCTCTGGCTATTTCTGTGATGTTCATGTCTATATCTGTATCTGCCTATCCCTCAAATAGATCCTGATTCTTCACATCCCTTTTTAAATATTTTCCTGTAGCAGGGCTAGTGTCCTTGATTAGCGGGAAGTCAAGAGGTCTCCGCCACATCCAAGGGGATCTGGTATTGTGAATACTTTTTTTTCATGATGAGTATTTTTGTCACTGTTCAAGTCTATTAGCCAGTCTTCTGGTTAAGGTCAAAATCTTGTTTTTTGTGTTTTTTTTTTTTTTTTTTTTAAAGGGGGGTGGGGAAGCTGGACTACAATTTAGTGGTAATAATGTTGCCAGTTTGACTGTTAGAAACTGATCACTAGCCAGAATCTCTGGTTCCTGTGAGATTACTGGCAGGCAGCAAGCCCTGGTAAGACACATCCAGGATAGTAAAAGGCTTTCCTGTGGCTAACAGATTCATCCACAGGAGTGGTAAGCCCATCCCATTAATAATCCTGTCAAACTAGAGATGAACCTAGTGAATTTAAATGCTTCTTAGGAGAGGCAAAGGCAGGGACATATTCTGCCTGTTTTGCCTTTGATGAGCTGACTTCCACCATTTTTCTAACATGAAAAATCCTTGCATGTTTCTAGTTCCTAACATCTGGTGATTGGTAGGGGGTATACCGGGCCGTGTTCTGCATGTGTTATAACCTAATATGTTCATCATAAATGGGGTGTTCAGTAAAAAAGAATTTTAAAAGTTCAAAAAAATAGGAACACTTTCAAGCCCACATGTATATATATTTTTGAAGAGTTCATAGATGCGCACAGTACACAATTCAGAAGGTACAAAGCTGAGCCTGATGGAAGCAAGCAGGAAGACTTGATTTGAAGGAATTTTTTTCCTGGTTTGTTTCAAGCAGTATTTTTTTTTTTTTTCTTTATGTCTACCGCTCTGCCAGAAATCATTTGTGTTCAGGGTGGTGGGCAAATTGTAGTGACTTTTTGTTTGCTTGGTTTGGGCTTTGCTGATGGAAAAAGACACGAGTATAGTCATGATGCAAATGTTTTTCTTCAAGTTAATTACATTCCTTGGCCAGATACTTTTCACCAGTGCCCTTCCTCCCCCCTATCCTGGGAACTGTAGCCTTGTTTGCGTTTGCCTTCTTGTAAGAACCTCACTGGCAATAAGCAGGTGTAGTGTGGGTAAAAATAGGGAAAACACAGTTAAATAATTTCAGGTAGATTAAAAGTAGAACGAAGGAATGGCATGTTAGAAGCAGTTGTATACATTTAATAGGCAAAAAAAAAAAAGCTCCTATGTTATAATTACTTGTGAAACATGCAGTTTTCTCATTCTAGTGTTCTTTTTAATAGAATTTTTTTTTTTCAATGTGAAGCAGATCATTTCTGACATAGGAGAGGAAATAAAGCTATGAAGCTACCGTTATTCTCGGAAGTAGTTGTAAGGGACAATGAAAACCACAGTGATTTCAGTCTTTTCTGCAAACCCATAGGCCACAGAGGCTGACTGAGCTTATATATAAGTTCATGGAAGGAAGAGCTTGGAATGAGCCAAAAATAAAACGGGAAGAGTTCAACTCTCAAGGTCATCTGGAAGAATTCTGAACCTCCAGCATGTTTGTGTCATTAAAATCCAAATGGGCTTACTTTATAAGATTATACAGATTGTGAGGTTATCGTTGAAGAAAAACACTAGCTGGGGATTATTTTTGGCTTATAAAGACACAAGGGCTTATGGACTTCTCTTCAATAACAAAACGAGAACGTTTTAAGAGACAAGCTGTCTTAAAGTTACAGAATACATTTATCCTTCCTGGATTATTACAGTTTAATTTTGAAAACAGCAGTGTTTAAATCTTTGAGGTCACTTGTTATTGTATACCAGAGTGGACTTGTATAGGTTTGTGATACGCACATCTTTTCCTAATTCTTTGTTCAGTAAAGTCAGGCCAGTACTTGAAGTCAGCCATAGTGGGAGTACTCACACCATAAAAATTATCAAAAGTTACATACCAGGGCTTTTCTTCCTGTAGAGGTGATTGTTAAATATTTGCCTGCACACCACTGGATCTAAAGCCTACTTGAATCGCATTATTCAAGATATGGGAGAAATCTAAAAGAAACAGAAGATCCACTGTTTCGAATTCAAAAATTGTATGAGGGGGGTAAAAAAAAAAACAACTAGTGGAGGAGAACTAGAAATGTGGCATTTGTGGCATTTACCACAATACTTTCCACGAGTTGGAAGAAATATGTTTTTTAGTTATTCAAAGTAGCTAATGGCCAGGTCTTATCATTTTAGATGGAGTCAAATGAATCCTGTCTTTGTCAAGTGACTATTGACCATTTGGCAGAAAGCTCCTTCATCTTGCAGTAGGCACCCCTGTGGAACAGAGCGAAGATCCAGCTCCTAAAATGATAAAGCACTTTTGGAAAGGCTCTTGGCATTTTTTCCTTCAAAATATTCCTAGTTCCAATAGCTAATATTTTATAGATACAGAATTTGAGATATGAGGAGACATGGTCAGAATAATGAACAAAAAAATCAGATCACTGATTTTTCTCTTCTGCAGTGAACCCGATGCCTCCCCATCGTGGCTGGGGCACTTTGAACAAGAATAAGGAGTGCTTCTATTACTGGGATTCTCTGAGCTAATGGACAGTTTGACCAGTGCTATAATGCTGTTCTACCAATGTCTTTTAAAGTTTTGATATGGGGATTGTTGACCAAGGGAAATAGAAAATGTCTATCTGTTTTGTTGGCCACTGCTTCATGCAGACATCTTCTTGGCAGCCCCGTAGACAAGATACCGTGGTTCTGCTTTGGACCAGTTGGGTCACTCACCCAATTACTATTGCTTTTACCCTTGCTATCCCAAATACGGTCCATGGACCAACAGCTTTGGTTCGAGGAGGAGCTTGTTACAAACACAGAATCTTGGGGGCCATTCTAGACCTACCAAATCGGAATGTGTTTTTTCACAAGAGCCCAGACAATTTGTATGAACATTAAATTTGAGAAACACTGCCTTACCTGTTCACTAATTCCATTTGCAAACCGTCTGAAGAGCTCTCCCTTCCAGGGATATGGAAAGAAATATTGGGGTTGAGACACAGAGAGAAACAAACTAGAAGTTTGGATAGATGTTGGAAGAATCATTTTTATTCATGGTTATTGTCTTTCCCTTCACCAGGCTCTCATCTCCATTATGAATGTACTTGCAGAGGTTTAAAAAAAAAAAAAAAAGGCAGCACTGGAGTATCCCCGGTGTAGTGGGAGAATAAACCCAGAATCTCCAAGTGAACCATATGTTTTTAACTACTTGACTATTTCTAAAGCTTGCTTTTACATGGGAAGCTGCTCAACTTCAAGTCTCACATTAAATAGCATTGCTTTTTCTCATTCCTCTCTTAGATCCGTCTTTCTTGCTTTTTGTAGATTAAACTCGTATTTATATTAGAACAGTTTTAGGTTTATAGAAAATTGCAAAGATAGCACAGGCTTCCCATATCCCTCGCACCCATCTCTCCTGCTTTTTGACCAGAGTTGTATTTCTGCTTTTCCTCGATTGGCAGAGTTTCCTGGCTAAGGAAGCAAAGTTACAGCACCTAACACAAATAGTATTTGATTAAGGCTAATTACAGTGCTGTCACATAAAAAGAGGAGAAAAGAAAGCTGGCTTTTTCAACCAGCAATGAAATAACCTGCTGTCTATCTACTCACTTAATAGCTTTAATTGCCAGAACACACTCAAGATCTGGTGAATTTGTTTGAACATATCAGCAGGCACCAAATATTTCAATGAGATCAAGTTGTATAACTAGTTGTGCTCCAAGTCGACTTGAAATCACTCTGACAAAGTGAGTTTTTGGGGTCTACAAGGTAACAGCTGTCGGGAGAGGCCCACTGATATGATGTTTTGATTTATTAGCACTCTAGACTAAGAAAGTCATAGGATTAACATGACCATTTTAGATGAGCGATAGGAACCTAACTCTGACTTCTTCGTTTACTGATGAATTAGGATAGGAGAGTATTTACACTTCATCTAGCAACTCATTCTACTTCCTATTTATTGAGAATTCTTTTACCAGAGATTGACATAACAAAAGTGGGCATTTCTTTTCACAGATGTGGTTAGTGTACCTCAGACTGTGACCATGCTTCCACTTTTTATTATCTTCCGCTTTGTGGCTCTTAGGAATGTAGAACCAGAAATTAAGGCATGTATAAGACAAGCCACTTCCAAGAAGCCAGGCTAGGAAGTGAATCTAACAAATGATTTTGGAAAAGGGGGCCGGGATGGACCCACTTTGGGACTTTGCAGGGACAAATGCGTCTGACTTGTTCCTCCTCCCTTCAGATACTTGGCACCTGCTTCAGGATAATCTAATAGAGGGCTGCCTGTTGATAATTGAACATGTCTATCTTTGAGCTTTTTGAAAACAGATGTTCAAGTGAAAATAAACCTTTTTGCAGGATAGTAAGAATAATGCCTTTCCTATTTAGTAATTGCAATTCTCAGAATTCAAATTCTTTACAACATAGCACCCAGTCAAAAATAGTCTCAAAAGAAAGTTAAATGTAGGTGGGGTTTTCCTACCTTTTAGAAACAGAGTAGTGAAATTGCAGAAGTAAAAAGTAAATACACCTTAGGACGCCAGTCACTTTCCCCAGAGACCACCTCTTGAGGGAGGGTGGCCACTGTTGCTGGCAAGGCAATCAAACGGTGACAGTTTCTTAACTGGAATTTAAATAAAAACTTTAAAAAAGAGGTGACAGTTTCTGCCTGTTACCCCGCAACCCCAAATCTGTTGCTGGACTGGAGATGATGACTTAGGCATACCCTAAGAAGCTCCAGGCATCCAACAGAGCCGTCTTCCACATTTGTTCTGGGTAGTTTGTGGACTGAGCGACAGGGATTTGAATAAGAGAACTTGGACTGGGGAACATTCTCCCCAATTCCTCTTCCTTCTTTCTCAGCCAACACTATCCCAATATGTTTACCTCCAGAATTTCCTTGCAGGCCCCCACAGGCTGTGGCTCCTGTGAAGCTGTCGAAGGACTGAGAAAGCTCTGTGCTGCTGATTTTCAGGTGTACAAAAAACTTAGCATGTCAGGAAGGCCATAGAAAGGAACAGAAGTCTGGGGATTTTGCTTTTTAGTTCCTACTGTTATATATATATATTTTTTCCTTCCATTTTCCTTTGCCTCATGTACTAATTCTTTGAGGCTTAAGAGGCCCAAAGTGAAGCTTGTCCTAATTTTAAACTTGCCTCTGTGGCTGCCCTGTAATTTTCATTCCGCAGCCTAAATTGGGACGTGTCTCCGTAGGTTGGGCTCAGAATATCTCTTTCTGTGAAGCTTTACTAAACTACAGTTAGTATGGCAGAGGAGCTTCAGCATAGAATTCCAGGATTCCGTCTTTGTTAGAAGACCACCATGGGAAGAGCTTTGTCCAATTTTAGAAGATAGGGAGAAGGGCAAAAGTAACCATTGGCTATGGCCAGTCATCTCTCATCAACAGATGCATTTCAGCTACGTACATGGGATAACATGTTTATATTCCTTTTTTTTTTTAAGATTTTATTATTTTAGAGAGAGAGAGAACGTGCATGCATGCGCTTGAGCAGGGAAAGGGCGGATGGAAAGGGAGAGGCAGAGAATCTCAAGCAGACTTGTGCTGAGTGCAGAGCCTGACACAGAGCCCAGTCCACGACCCTGAGATCATGACCTGAGCCAAAACCAGGAGTTGGACACTTAATTAACTGAGCTGCCCTGGTGTCCCTATATTCCTTCTTTGACACATAAAATTTGAGAAATTTTTGTTGAGATTATCTATCCCAGATTTTTCTCTATGTATGTCACTCTAAGAATCAAGCTTTGTTTTGTTTTGTTTTGCCATGAAGATCACATAACTCCTCCATTTTCTGTAGGCCCCAACCCCCCATATAGGCTGCTTGAAATGACCTCAGACTGCCATGGGCTCTCTTTCCCTCTGAATTTCTAGGACAAGCAGGAACTTGGATCTCTATGGTTCTCTCCAACTACATGATACTCTTGGTTTCCATTTTATCTGTTTCCACTACATTCTGGGCATGGGATGGGACATATAACATCTCAATGAATCGTTTTTCAGTTAATTAATTATTTTCCATTATAATCTAAGAGTCAAGAGTTGTCTCATCATTTTAATCATGGGTACTAATGGCCTTAGAAGGTTCTGCTTCCATTAGAATGATGGAATATGTAAACTTGTTCTACATGAATCTGCCCTTCAAATAGAAGATAGATTTAGCTAGGCACATGGAAGAAATCAGCGGTCATGACCCTAGGTAGTTCTTTGCTCAATAACAGTTGATGTTTTTCCAGATTACTGGAAAACTTATAGGTAACTCACTCATCCCCTTCAGGACCCAGAGTGCCTCACATACTTCAATACCCACCCATAACTAAGGCCAAAAAGGCTCACACGCTTACGAAAACTACTGCTGAGCACTTCGTTTTTTTAATTCCAGGAGCATACTTGAAATCTAACTTTGATGGCAGCCTTCCTTTCTGCCATAGAGTAGTACTGATAAAAAGCAAATATGTCTTGAATCCTATGAAAGTTGTTTCAGGGACTGATGTGCTGTAGAAGCCTGTGAATAAGGATTTTAGAATAAGGATCTCCACTGCCTGAATCTCCATGGGCACAGTCTCAAGACATTTAGGAAAGGCCCATGCTCTGGGCCTTTGACCTATGGGCCACCTACTTTGTCCGGGCAGATGTCAAAAACTGTGGAGGCTTGAGATTGTACCCTGTTTACAAGCTACCCAGTTAGCTGCCTTTCTACAGATAGGAGAGGTTATTAAAATGCTTTAGTTCTGCTGAAGACATACCAGTGAAACTCATGTCCTTGGTGAACAGAGGTGGTTATAGTGTCGTGCCCCAAAGACCAGGTTATTCGTTCAGTCCCCACATAGACTTGTTAGCTCCACCCGGAAAACAAATCGTTTAAGAACTGTGAATTCCGGCTTTCCTCCTGGATAGCCATCTTACAAAAGTGTGCTACCAGTCCCAAGAGAAATCAACAGAGAATGATGGATTTGCTGGCACGAATCCAGCACTACTGCAAGCAAAACAATGCAGGCCCGGCTCTACAAAGTAATTAGTATCATTGTCATGTACATGAAGGACAAGAGGGTATTATTATCATTGTGGTCCTGATACTAGTAGTTTTCCAGGGCCCCAGAGGAATAGGTACTTTAGACACATTGAAAAAATGGGGGAGGAACTCTGTTGGCTACAGAAGGAGCACAGTTCAAGAGCTGGGTGTGAAAACACACATTGATTTGACTTTGGCTTTTCCAGTAGGTGACTCTCCTTTCCTGCCCCGAAATTTGCCAGATCCGCTTCATCTACTCCTCCTTTATACCTGGCTCAAAGGCTCCTTCCCCCATGAAGCGTTCTCCAGTCCTCCCCCTGCCGGTACTCTTGTTCTTCCACCTAGTAGGGTTGGTGCTCTTTGGCAGTGTAATTCTCTACCTTACATTACAGCTTTGTGTGTATCCTTTATGTCTCATCTTTCCTGCTAAACGGTTAAGTCCTTGAGAGTAGAAACTGCCATATTCATGTACGTTGTCCTCAGTTCCTAGATCACACATGGTAAATATGTGTTGAAAGAATAAATGAATGTACAGGGACAGAATATGGCCATGGAGAAAGCATTTCTAGAATACCAGTGCTAGTACCGTATCCAAGCTTTCTCAACAGAGAGGAGTCCACACACAAAGCTCCCAACAGGTGGAGTAGTCAGAAATCCAGAACCAGAGGAAACAGACAGATGAAGACCCCGATAGATGAAGAGTAATCACATCATCTGACTCCTTCTGCTGTGTCCGGTTCTGCTCGTAGAATCTTTTCTCTTCATATTGTTTTTCTTACCAGGGTCGGGTATTGTTTGTGGAATTCACTCAGGAAAACTTAGTAATTTTCCAACATAGTTAATATTCAGATATGAAAAATCTCTTACAGCTTAAATGGTGAATAGATGCTAATTTATACATATATACTTATGCTCAGAATGCCTAATTAATGATCTTCTGTGTCAGTCACGGGTATGTTAATGAGTTTCTTTTGCTCCTGTGTCATAATTACATTGCGCTTCTCTAGCTTAAGGTTGGGAGGACATTTTAGCTGAGGATTAGCAAATGATGCAAAATAACAACAACAGAACAACTAACAATTATTCAGTGAGTCATAAGTTTAGGAAATGTGGAAGTATATGATCATAACAATTTAGTGTGAGAAGATATAAAGACAGCCAAAAAAAACAATTGGCTACTTTCACAGTAGCTCTCCATTGGCTGAGTTTACAAAAGGTTTGCTTGAGGTGCAAGATCTACCTTTCTTGGGTGCAAACACTGCATTCACATTTCTTCCTGAGGACAAAAAGACTCTGGTGAGGGGAACTCTTAATAGGCATTGTCCTATATTGAGATCTGTTATACTTCTTAGAACCCAGAAGTGCCAGCTTCTACCTACCTTCTGTAATCTTTCTTTCCGCTACCTCCTTAACGTGTTTTGGTTTCCTCCCCAAACTCTGGCTTGTTTTCCAGCCGTAAACCTTCCTACTTTCATCTGGCAGAATCAAGCTGGATTTGATTTTTAACTTGCCACTTGCGGGCTGTGTGAATTGGGACAAATTAATCAACCTCTCTGAGCTTCTGTTTCTTTACTGTAAATGAAGTAAGAATACCAAATATGTTAGAGTAGATGGGATGATCAAGTGAGTTAATGTGTCTGAAGCCCTTGCACAAGGCATGCAGCAAGCGATACAATTGCCCTCCATTTTCCTTCCCTTCTTCCATTCCTTATAAATGACGTGGTTAAGACTGCAGCATATGGAGCTAGACTGGCTTGCTTTCTCTCTGGCTTTCAATTCTGGTTCTGCCATAGTCCAGTTGTGCACCCTAGGCAAGTTACTGAGCCTTGCTGGTCCTCTGTTTCTGCATATCTAAAAGGTCAGTGTCTGGCCTTCAGTAAGTGTTCCAAAGAAGTCAGGGGCTCTCCTACCACATAAGCAGCTGGGTGAAATGGCCCTCTGCAAATCAATCTGTGTATCCATGTCATTTGCTCTAAGGGTCAGGAAGCCCTTCTCCTGAGGTGGAAGCAGAGTGCCTCAACCCTTTGTCAGGGATGGCGGGGAACACCGATTCTTTCCCTGCTTCTAGATCTTCTGTGTGGAGGCCTTCTCTTCTGTTTCTCCTTTCCTCTATAGAGAACTCTGTCTTCTCTGTGAGAGTAACATGCAATAGATTTGCACCATTCCTTCTGAATGTATATCTCTCTCCCTGTTTCTTTGTGCAGGGGTGGAGTCTAGAATGCCCAATCCCTCTGTTCCTCCCTGTGCTCTCCCTCCCTCTCCCCCTGTGACAGGCTGTGGGAGGAAATAAAGGGCCTCATGCCAAGCCTTTCATTTGGGGCCTCTGTTTTTCCCTTTATTTTTATGCCAGAGGGAAATAGTTGAGTTTGCTCACTGCACGTGAGGCTTCTGAAACCATTCAGCTAGCCCTGACATTTTTAAGCTTGACGAATCATTCTCCAAGTGGTATCAGAATTTGACTCCTCGTGATTGTGATCTATACTGGTGTATATCGCTTGGCTTTTTAAGAATGATGAAGCAGTGAATTCTAATCACTGACCCCCAAAGAAGAAGCGACATTGAGCCCCTTAAGTTCTCCAGATAAATCCACAGCAGCAGTGCTGCTAACACTGCACATCTATGGTTCTATTTACAGATTTCAAAAACCTTTTGGAAAAACTCATTTGATCCCACACATCCCTGAATAGTAGACATGCCAGAAATTTTTATTTCCCTTTTGCAGTTAACACGAAGAATGGTAACAGCAACAAAAACTGAGGCCCAGAAAAATTAGATGATTTGCTTACCCATTATACAAATAGGAAGTCTGGTGCCCTGACTGGAGCTTAGAGATTTATAAACCAGTAGTTTGGATTAATCAGGAAAGGTAAGATGATGCTGGGGTAACAAATTGCACACCCCTCCCCCAGCCCATCCACTCCTTGTTTCCACTGGCTTAACACAGCAAATGTTGTTCCTGCTACATTTCCAACTCAAGTCAATGGGAGAAGGCTAGAGAGGGTTTGCTCTACCTGGTCCCTCGGGGATCCAGGCTGACCAAGGCCCCACCATCTTACAACACTGCCACCTCCATGTATGACCTTGCTGCCATGGGAGAAAGTGGGAGAGATCACGCCTGTTCTTGCCCTCCTCATAGCCCTTGGCCAGAGTAGTCGCATGGTCCCCAGCTAACTACACAGGAGCTTGGGAAGTCTTCCCATACGCCCCAGCAGAGATGAGAACCAGCTCTGATGAACCCCCGAAGTCTCTACCCTGCGCTTCTAAGGTGGTCCATTTAAAGATCCTGTGTGGCCCATCATCATACATATTATAACCTGGGCATTTCATTTGTTAAAAAAGGATGAAAAAAGGACCAAAGAAATTTAAATAGCACCTGAGGTGTTGAGGTCATTGCCAGAAAGGAAAAAGAAACAATTTGTAATCATACTAGGTCATGTTGACTCCCCCCGCTCCTTTTTTTTTTTTTTTTTAAGATTTTATTTATTTATTTGCGAGAGAATGAGTGAGAGAGAGCATGAGAGAGGAGAAGGTCAGAGGGAGAAGCAGACTCCCCAAGGAGCTGGGAGCCTGATGCAGGACTCGATCCCGGAAGTCCGGGATCATGACCTGAGCCAAAGGCAGTCGCTCAACCACCTGAGCCACCCAGGCGCCGCCCCCCCCGCCGCTCCTTTTTTTAAAGTTCTGCTTTATTGATGTGCAGTTGACAAAATTGTAAGATATTATTGTACATTGCAAGGGTGGCTGGGTGGCTCAGTCAGTTAAGTGTCTGCCTTCAGCTCAGGTCAGGATCTCAGGATCCTGGTTCAAGCCCCGCATTGGGCTCTTTACTTGGTGGTGAGTCTGCTTCTACCTCTGCCTCTGTGATCTCTCTTGATTTTGCTCTCTCTCAATAAATAAATAAAATCTTTTTTAACATTTTACATTACATTTCAGTGATTTTACATTACAGTGATTTATTATATGTATACTTTGTGAAAAAGGGTTCCCCCATCTAGTTAATTAACCCGTCCATCACTTCACATTTGTCTTCTTTTCTATTTTTTTTCTTTCCTTCAATATCTTTCTTTTCCTTCCTTCCTTCCTTCCTTCCTTCCTTCCTTCCTTGTGAGACACTTTGTTTTCTTGGACCTGATCTTTTAAAAATTAGAATGTTCTCCAAAAGATGAACAGAAAATTTATGGTTTAAATTTACTGATTCTCTCCGTCCTTGCCCCAATCTGTTTTACAGATAAACTTACAGATTTTAAGGAAGAAATCTTCAAGCTATTCCTTAGAAAATATCCAGGTTTACTCTTAAGATAGTTCAGAAAACTATTGAGTCATTCTAAACAAGTTTTATTAATCACTCACATTATTTCTCAACAAATAAGCATCTATATACTTTGCTATCTCTCACTGTTTGGATCAGTGATGTAGAGAAAAATTGTAATCAGGGACATGAACTAGTTTGAATCTGAGTTACACAGAAGGCGTCAGTATAGATGACCTTTTGGCGCAGAAGATTTTAGAATATTCAAAGATAAGGGATGGGACCTGTGAGCTGAACAGAAAATAAAATGGTCCAGAACTAGCGAGACTGCTTGAGACACTTCTCACGCACAGTGAATCTCTTGCATCTACCCCTGTTCCAGAAAATACCCGCACTACACAACCAGTTGCTGCCCGGATACCCTTGTGTTCCTCGTCTCCAGCCACCGGGGTCATCTGCAGAACTTCCCCATGACTCCTGCGTTGCCCTGTGCATTCTGGAAACAGCCAGACTTATCCTGGGTGGGGGAGCCAGTGCGACTGAGCTCCCTGCTATAGAAACAGCAGAAATTCTTACAAAGGCTTTCTGTGGAAATGCAGACCTGTTTTCCACTCTGATTTTAAAATGAAATATTTTTGATAAAGCATGTTTTAACACCTAAGATAGCAATGCCAAGTACACCTGCTAACAGTGATTATGATAAGTGGCCCTTGTATATAATGTCATTCTGTACGGAGCTCTGCCATTCTCACAGGCATCCCCTCAGTTGCAGCGGACGCTTCGGAATTTCATAGGTCATAAATTTCATTATCTGTAGTCCAGGGGCATAAAATGTGGAAGTGAGGCTACTTACCCAAGGTGGCACGTAGGGCACATGTTCAGCCGAGAATAAGGTTCCCCAAGTGTGCCTGGGCATAGAAGACGATGACACTTGATGATACCGTTTCCTAGCTTCACCCCAGAATTAACAAATGAGAATTTTCAGGAAGGAGGCCCAGGAATCTTTCTTTTTACCGGGCACCGTGAGTGGCTTGTAATGACCAGTTAGGGATAATCCAACCTAGCAGAGGAGACAACTCCTCTAATTCCGGCCTCCTGGCACCATTGGAAGAAAAGGAGAGTCTCTGAGAGGGTAAGAAAGTTGACTCCAAGAATTCAGATGCGCTGTGGGAATAGCAGCTACTTCTACCCCATCCCTGGAGTTTTCAAGAAAAGTACAATTTTATGTATTTTTAAATGTCAACACTTTGTACCACTGGTGTTTTAAAAAGGCCCTGGGGACTAATAGTGTGGTGTCTGAAAGCATTCTCCAGGTGGTCTGAAAACTGGATTCTTTCAGAACTGGTGTTTTAAAAATGTAACTTTTGACTGGGTAATAAGTGTACACCGTACAGGAATTTAAAAGGTTAAAAACAGTATGTGGTGAAAGATAAATCTCCTTCCTATCCTTTCTTCCCATCTTCCATTTACCTTTCCCAAAGCTGACCACTGTTACCCATTCTCTTATGTTTCCTTCCAGACCATCCCAAGCACATATAAGCATCCATGTAGGCATATACATTGGGTTTCCCTTAACCCAAATGGTGCCCACACCACATGTAACGTCTCTACCACGCTCACGGTCTGTATCATTTTGTCTAATCAAACCAGTACTTCTCCTCTGATATCACTTAGTGATTTTGTGCAGGATACAGTAACTTTCATGATAGAGAAACATTGAAATTCCCAGTGGCTCACCAGTGAAAGCTTATCGCTCTGGCATGCAATAGTCCAACAAAGGCATCTGTTGGACAAGCATCCAGCACCTTCCATTCTGAAGTCGCTCCAAGGGCTTTAGAACCTTCTGCATCTGGCTGGTGGATGGGGGAAAGACAGAGGTTGGATATCTTGCTGGAGGTGTTTATAGATCAGCCCTGGAAACGGCACACATCATTTCTGCTCACATTCTTTTGGCAAGAACTAAGTCCTGTACCCCTATCTAGACGCAAGGAGAGTTGGGAGAGGCAGTCCTGGACTGGGCTCCTGCTTACCAGTACCACACTAACTTAGGTGAGGGGGTACACACATCTTTGGTAGATAGCTAACCCTTCATCTACAAATGTGCCTGATTTTGTTGTAGCGGGACTTCTCCCCTCTCTTGACTTGTAGAAATACAGGGGGTTATTTGCTATGGGTTTTTATACCTTTGATGTGGCCTATAAGAGTTTGAGGACCATGGCTTTAGACAGAAGGCCAAAGATCAAGCTCAGCTTTTGTCCCTGCTAGTCTATGAGCCCAGCTGCTAGAACAGCACCATTGCCCGCGTCTGAGGCCTGAGAGACCCACTACCTAGCTCATCACTTCAGTTATTTGAGCTCCTCAGATGAAATGACTTCCCAATTATCTAACTCAGGTAAAGTCAAGAGTAGAGGGATTCCAGAATTCCCAAATCCCAGTCTGCCTATAAAACATTAAAGCAATAATAGTCCTTTTCAAGCTTTAATTTAGTTCTCTCTCTCTTTCTCTCTCTTTCATGCTAGACTTGCTACCTAGCAATTTTCTGGCACTCTTTTTGCTTACAAAACTTGCCTTTGCTCCCAGAGAAAAAAAATGCACACAAACAAATCAGCAGTATAAAGAACTTTTGTCAGTGAAGTGTTGGAGAGAAGAGGTTCACAGAGCCACTGGGAACCTAGCAGCCTGACCCTGCCCTCCCCTTGTCCCCTTTCCTGGGTTCAGCCCATAGCCTGGAGGGAGACCTCAGGCACGCCCCCACCCCCAGCTCTGCACAAGTCAGCCCCCACTATAGAAGCCCTGGGGTGACGCTGTGGTGGCCAGAAGGAAGCAGAAGGAGGAGAGCTCCTTCCATCCCTCCCTCCGGCCTCCGTGAGCGAGCCGGCAGTGCCTCCCCGGCGGACCTTAGGGAACCGGAGGAGAGAGGCCTAGCATCGCCTTGGCATTTCCGCATCTGTTTTCTCTTTCTGGCTGGCTTGCAGGGACTCTGTGGTCACCTTTCCCCATGTCAGCACATTCAAAATTGCTGACTGTAAACACTGCCGGCAGCATGCTTGCTACTGAAGAAGCCACAAGGAAAACAGCTATGGGCAGCAGTGGAGTTCGGTGTGACACACTGCTCGCTCCCAGCCCAGGCTCTTTACGAAGGGCGGGGCTTTGCGGCTTGGGTGGGGTGGGGACAAAGAAAGGAGGGGGAAAAGAAGGAGGCTCAGCTTGTTGTGATCTTTTCTTAAGGAAATACATTTGGGTTTTCTACGGGGACCTTTCTTTGGGATCTGGAACAGAAGAGGAATTCGAATAGCTGGAACGGGAGGGTTGGGGGCCAGCAAAATGGGGTTAGAACAACAGAACCCACGTGCAGATAGAAGTTGGAAGCCATGAAGGCGAAGAGGTGGTGGTTCTCCGAGATCTTGGGAGGACACCGTTCCCAGAAAACAGTCGTAACTAGATTGCCTCTTCACGTCCCTCAGGCTGGCCCCGAGTGGCCTGGACTGCCGTGACGAGTGGTCCCAGTCCCAGAGGGCAGGGCTTGGCTGGACTCAGAGCTGGGCGGCAGCTGGCCACTGGGGCCCCGTGTCTGGACTTCCACTGACAAGGATGTGTGTCTTTGTAGCTTGCCAAACCACAACCTTCACCGAGGGCGTGTGGATTAGAGTGTGCCACTGCTGAGTCAGAGAGCATGTAACCACTTCCAGAAAGTGTGCGAGTCTGTGAGCTCAGTCCATAAAGGAGCCAGCTTTGTCTTTTCCTATAAGAACTACATGGGGCACTAGGACTGAGGCTGGACCTGCTTGTAATTCATTACTCTACTGAGAGCCTCTTGTGTTCAAGGTATAGAGGTGGGGCCCTGGAGTGTATTGGCTCTTCAGAGAAAAAGACCCAATAGGGGGTGTGTGTGTGTCTATATAGGTATAGTTACAAATAGATAACCGATAGGTATATATATCTAATTGATATATGTGCTAATAGAATATATGTACCTTCCTCCCATATATATATATCTTCCATATATATCGTATACATGATATGTATGAGATATATATACATATAAATGACATGTGAGAATATATGAGACATCTATGCCTATATCTCATTTATCATATATATCATATATATCTCCATATATGTGTGTATATGTATTTTATATAAAATATACTATATATACTATATAACAATGATGTTAGCCAATTTAAGAAATTGGCTAACATCATTGTGGAAGCGGGCAAGTCCAAAATCGGTAGAGCAGGCCAGCAGGCTGCAAATTGAGGTAAGAGCTGATGCTGTGGTCTTGAGTCCAAATTCTGCAGATGGGAAACTCAGGCAGGGTTTCTGTGTTGCAGTCTTGAGGCAGAATTGCTTTTTCAGGAAACCTCATCTTTACTCTGCAGGTCTGGAGATGAGATGAGGACCATTCACATTAAGGAGGGTGATCGGTTTTACTCACAGTGTACTGATTTAAATGTTAATCACATCTTTAAAAAATAACCTCTACAACATCTGGACTGGTGTTGGCCCAAACCACTGGGCACCATAGCTAACCAAACTGACCTGTAAAATTAGCCATCGCGTGGGGGATTTTTACATTGAAAGAGGAACATCATATTCAGATGCCCATAGGTCAAATGTTAGAAGCATCGTTAGAGCAAAAGTGATGCTCTAAGCCAAGCTGTCTCAGTGACACACTGGCTGGTTTGCTTGTGTTGGATGTTCTTGGTATAATCTCTGATCTATTGGGTTCATTGGAAATGGTCCTTTCTACGTTGAGGTCAGAAGAAGAGTACATGGGCTAGCATAGAGCACAGAAAGAGCAAGAGTTCAATTCCTGATACTGCCTTTGTCTTATGATAAGAGGCTGGGGGTAATTTTTACCACTAGTTCTATACTCTGAGAAAGATGTCACTAGTAAGGCCAAGAGGCTGCATGGCCAGGGGGGAGAGCGTGAACCCTGTGATGAAACTGCCTGGGTTCAAATCCCAGTTCTGGCATTAGCGGCATATAGGGAAACTTTCTGTGCTTCAGTGTCCTCCTGTGTACAAAGGGGATGATGGTGATAGTTTTTACCTGCCAGGGCTCCTGTCAGGATTAAATGTATTAACATATGTGTCTGCATATAGTGCTGCGTAAGTGTTTGTTACTGTAACTACTTCCTGGAACTATGACGAAACACAGTCTGAGAATTGGGATCATTGAAGAAAGGTTTTTGGAAATAAATAACACATTGGAATTTGGCTATAATGTAGTCCATGTATGAGACCACTTTATACAGTGCTGTCCTTCAGGGAATTCTGCTCATAATCCTCTTAGGTGAATTGAAACCAAGATGGAGCCTCCTTGTATCAAATTCTGCGCTGTAGTTAATAGTGTCATGGAGAACTTTCAGAGCTAATACACCTATGAATGCTAAATGTCTTGGAAGCAGGTTCCTGATGAGCAAATAGCAGATGTGGCCTTGGCCGTGGTCTAATTGCCGGAGAGGCAGTTAAATATAGTTTTTATACCTTTTCTAAGCAGTTATTTCAAAGCCGAAATATTTTCCCAAAGGCTTGTCAATTGTTCTTAGCGGTCACATGAAGTGTAGAGGAGGAGGAGAGGGAGAACTCAGGAATGTCCTTCCTACATCTAATCTACCTTGGGAAACTGTCGGGCCTTTCTGCATCACTCTTGGTTTTGGATACTTCCACATTTGACCTTTTTGGTGTAGAGCAGTAGCTTTTATTGTCCTAAAAACTCTAATTAAAAAATCATCCCGGTTGTCTGTTATGGAGATCTTCTTCTATGCGTCCAGCACCATATTAAATTCCTTATGTGTATCGCATCGCGTGGCGTCCCTACCATACTCCAGAGAAATCGGTACCATTATTATCACTATTTTCCATTTGAAGAAACCGAGAGGTGAACTTGCTCCAGGTTCACGACTGGGAGCTGAATTCTAGGTAGGAGGAATACAAAAACCCAAACGTTTGCCACTGCCCTCTTAACGTTCTTTACGTCTCACAAATTAAAACCAGCCTTACCTCCAGCCAGGTGTTTTACATGGTGTGGGTCGAACTGCTCTCAGGTCTGTAATTCTTTCATTAAGTACTACTTAAGTACTACTGTGTCCAATCTGACATGTTAGGAAGTTATTTTCATGCCAATACAGGGGCTGTTTCACTGAGTAGGACGTAGCCTGGGCTCATGATGGCCACCTGTGTGTGTAGGTCCTCTGCCATGGCCAAGTGTCCTGTCTGGGGGAGATTTGGGAACAGCCCTGGAGAACACTGAGGCCTAGGAATGGGCTATGGATTGTTCCCCATGTCCATTTGGCAACAGCACCTCACTACCTTGAGAACAAGAAGAAAAGTGCCACTGAACAGTGGTTCAGAGCTATTGGAAGGACAGGTCTGGGATAACTAGAGATATTAAGAACATCTCCACTCCAAACAAAAAATTAAAGCAGTACAGTTTTCACATCCACTATATGTGTGTTTCAGAAAGTGATTCTTTTATGCAAAGGTGCCACTGACATATCCAATCACTAAAGTTTAAGAACAACAGTCAGAGAGGTTGCAGTGTGGAGAGTCTTCCTCTATATTTAGAATCAAACTTGATATTTTTACTGCTAGGATGTGAGCTTAATTATAGCATGTTGCAAACTTTGCTTTTGTAAAAGGGTGTGTGTGTGTGCGTGTGTGTGTATGTGTATGCATGTGTGTGTTTTTGTGTGTAGCTTACTCTGCCCAGAGAAATTCAGGTGCTATTTTTGTTTTCCTTTTGAAGCATCAGTAGGAGTTGATGTGGGGTAGCTAGGAAGTACAGTATTTCTTCACCCTCATAAGCTTCTTGAAGGCAGGAATCATGGTTTTTTATGTTATTTTATTTATTTATTTATTTGTCAGAGAGAAAGCACAAGCAGGGGGAGAGGCGGGCAAAGGGAGAAGCGGCTCCTTACCGAGCAAAGAGCCCGATGTGGGGCTTGATCCCAGGACTCTAAGATGAGCCGAATGCAGATAATTTAACCAACTGAGCCACCCAGGCGCCCCAGGAATCATGTTTTCTTCATCCCTTTTAGCTCTTACGTACTACTTGGTATTTATTTACTTGAATAAAACCAGGGATGTCAATTGGGCTATTTAGAAGGCTCTTGTTTTGGATACTCAAGTAATGCACTGATAACTGTACAAGAAATAAATTTTATCCGACATGGAAACTTATACTTCAGAAAAAAAAATCTGTACTTATCCATCATATTATCCCCAGAATTCACAGATACATGTTTGATATAGTTATTTCTTGATTATTCAGGGATTACCTTTGTGTGTTTATATATACTTGTGTGTTTCGCGTCGGAAAAGATTATTGCATTGGGATTACTCATATTGTCAGGCTCATTACACAGACTGAAAAGTACTTGATTCTAGCCGAAAGTCCTTCATATCAACCATGAAAATTTGCTCAGACCCATGTTCCCTGAGTCTGAAAGAACCAGCATGGATGGTTTGTCTAAGTAATTAATAAACTCCACTTTGCCTTTAAAAAAACCCCTTTAAAGAATCTGATGCATGCGTTACCCTGAGCTTCTGAATACAAGATTTTACTGTTCCTTGCACTTGGTAAGTTTTCACTATTAGGTATATCCAATGATTAATTCGAAAGAAATCGGGATGGAAATGGGGGAGATGAAACCACTTACAAGCTCCCGTTTCGGGGGTGGACTGTTCACGAGGCTTATTGGTATTTTCCATTCTGATTCTACCATCATACCATTTGGGGAAACTTAACATTTTCTCATTAGAAGGTGTCTGGTGCTAAAATAGAATGTAGTTAATCAGGACTGAGGAGATGTGCAGTGCATACACTTATTAAGGAGCAATCCGAAGGCTCCTTATTACTGCTATTCGTTCCCAGGCAACACCTTCCACTATTTTTTTGTTTGTTTCATACAGTGGCTTATTAAAAACCACTGCCTGAATAGATGCTTTGGTATGATGTCCATGGAAGGTAGACGAAGGCGTGCTGGTCAAATCATGATCTGGAGGAATTAATATGTTTCAACGATTTCAATAACATTTTGATTTTGTTTTATTAATTTGGGGGGGTGCAGGTAAGCCTCCATCCAACAGGCTGTCTCAACTTGGTGAACAAAGTTTGTGAAGCTGGTTTAATGTGAACGTGATGAATCTGGTAACATATAGATCTCTCCATGCAATTAAAACTTTGACTTTAAATTATATATGAAATAGTGTTGTGAAATATGCTGTCCTGTCTGTGCTTTGGTTTTAGTATTAGGATAAATGTTGGGCTATTAAAAAAGAAGAATTGGCGCCCAGCCACCATCAATCTATAACACCAAGTATGAAACTTCAGAGTTCATAAGGATAAATCTTAAAAAAGGGTTTCCTAACAAGGTTTTAGACAGGGTCACGTCCGTGTATTGTGGGTCATTTAAACATCTGAATTCATCAGAAGCAAGTAGAGTGGTAATACAAATAATCTACAGGAATAGGTAGAGTTATTTGCTTTGGAACGATTCCATTTTAATCTAGAAATTAAAATTTGATAAGCAGGGAAGTGGACCTCCAGTCAGAACTTCCTGAAGATTGCCTTCATCACTGCCAAGGGCTTGCTAGGGGTGGGGAGTCCTCCTTATTAAAATTTTGTCTGTAGGCCTGCCCCCTCACCTTCTAGTACCATGTTGTATTCCAGACTCTTTGTAGTGAGTTAGCAACAGATTGTGTATGATTAACAGAAAGTTAGCTATATAGCATAAAAAATCTGCTTTTGTAAGAAGTTTTCCATTGTACATATTCTAAACAAATAAATCGCATGCATTTAGTGTGGGTATCAAGTCCAGCTCGATACACACCCACTCTTGGTCCTGGCTCCTTCTGTTTGGTCTTAGCCAAAATGACACTCTGCAAAATCACTTGCATCCCAGAGCTGGTCATTCCCCAGAATTACTGGAATGCTCAGTAGGCTTCTCTCCTAGCGCCCTAGACTCTCCTGTGTGCCCATCTCCATAACCCACCTCGCATCAGGGCCCCAATTACATTGGCTTTCTATTCTTCTTCTCGAATGCTCTTTGTTTCTCCTCGACCCCTTTTCTCTGTTTTCAAAGCATGGACATTTTACTTTTCTAGCCCCTGGTAATTTGTGACCTCTCTTAGGAGCCTGTCTCCAGGCCCCATCAATTGTGAGACCTCTGTTCTTTGCCTGTCAGTCATGCCTGGCTACACCAATATTTTCTTTTACCTCCATGTGCTAGAAAGATTATAAACTTCTCTTTCATAACAGAAGTTTTCCACTCTTTAATGTTGTATGATTGGAGGGAGCTAGTTGCTATTCCAAACAACCTTATATTTTAAGTTTTTCATCCTGAATGAATATTCTTCATTCATTCTTTCTTTCATTCTTCTTTTTCTTTTTTTTTTTGTATTTTTTTAAATTTCTTTTCAGCGTAACAGAATTCATAGTTTTTGCACCACACCCAGTGCTCCATGCAATGCGTGCCCTCCACAATACCCACCACCTGGCTCCCCCAACCTCCCACCCCCCGCCCCTTCAAAACCCCTCAGGTTGTTTTTCAGAGTCCATAGTCTCTCATGGTTCATCTCCCCCCCAATTTCCCTCCACTCTCTTCTCCTCTCCATCTCCCCACGTCCTCTGTCATTCTTCTTTTCCTTAAGTGAAACCGTTTTTATTTCTGTCAGCACCCCATTTCACATGTAGAAGTAAAATAAATCTTGATTTTTGTATATTTTGCTTAAAAATGATACGTGTTTTGTTGAAGAAAAAAATCAAAATACGAACACATTTATGTAAGCATTATACTTTGGCAAAAATTTAATATTGATTGTTTTGAGTTTTGATGTTGTTATTCTAATATAGCAGAGTGAAAACTGATGCCCAGCTCAGCCTGTCAGACTGGAAATGTTTTGTCTCTCTGTGACTTCACAGATACCTGCTGTATTTAGTTTTGAGGAAGAGAATAGCCATAGCATAACCCAGTTTGCGAATGTAACCGCCCCAACATGTGTTTCTATGTAGTTTACATTTATCATATGTATCTTTTTTTTTTTACCTGGGAGAACTAGAAACCTGAGTTGTTTGCAATTAATGTTAGAAATATATACAACAGGGGCACACCTTGGAAGGAAAAAAATGAAATGGTATCTTCTTGAAGTTTGATTGAGATCATTTTTCTGATAAGTGATTTAATAAGTATGATACACTCTAAGATAAAGGGGCCCAGTCGTGGCTCTCAGGTGTAATATCCGGTCTGATCCTTCTGGTCACCTTCATGTCCAGATTAGTCACAGAGAACTTCCATACTCATATGGTGGTTCAGACCACAACATGTTTGGATCAGGGCAGAGAATGGGAAATGGCAAAACTTTAACCCCGTGTTCATCAGCCCATGGTACGTGGTCATGCACTTCTGAAACTCTTAGTTTGGCTATTAAAGAAAGTAGTGAATTCCTCTGGGTTACATTCTGATGTTATACCCCTTTGTTTTGGTGTTAAAGGTTTCTAATGTGAAGTGAGAGAGGATTATGTAGTCCGTTCCATTGTATGTAAGCATCCCCAAATATAAGGGCCATGGCAGACCAGAAGGCCCAGGGGCTGGTCAGTGCTCTGTGTGCTGTCCCTGGTGAGGCTTGGCACAGCTCTACACAGACACACGTGTGCACAACACATGCTTAATGCACATAGGCACACATGAGTGCACATGCCTTTGTTGATGTCTTATCATTATTATTATTCTTTCTACCTCCAGAATCCTCGCCTGACTCTGAGAAAGACTCCAATACCGTACCACCCCCCAACAGCAAATTACTAGTATCCTGATTTTGTACACCAGACTTGGGCTCTAGCATGACAGGTGGGGAGAAAACTTTTTTATGGGCATAGTACAAGTACTGATGAAAATCTTATTCCTAATTCATCGATCTACCTCTGTGTGTTGATGGCTTTGTTTCAGAAACTGACTCACAGTGATATGCTCATGAATCTATGGGTCATTTTGCAGAGTCTACATAATCTGGTAGGAAAACCAAAGATTAAACACATATAACAATGTAGGCTAGAAAATTTTATGCCCTGAAAAAGCATTTTCAGAGATAGCATAAATATAATTTATTACCAAATTCTGGAATCTGGGCAGCATATGTTGCCAATAATGTACAACTAAATCTAGAAATAGAAAAGAAAATAAAAAAGCCAGCATGTCTTTATGAAAACTAAGAGAGTATTATGTCATCATAATGAAACCCCAGACCAAATCTACATAGTAGGGGTACAGAGCATCTTAATATATGACTGTAATTGAACTAACACAAATATGACATCCAACCCACTCATCAGCATCACTCATGGTCTATATTTAATATGGATTATAGGACAGTATCATTAATAACAAAGTCTGGGGATTGAGCCCACTCCTGAGTTATACAAGTAAATCTTCACGAACAGCAGCTCTCTGCATCATAGCTCTGTGTCACTGGGACATGACAGAAATGGAGTTGGAATTGTTCTGTGCTCTTAAAGTGAAGGGTGACATGGGCTGGGGATTGCACCATGGTGTGCAGGTGAAGAGAGATTAATAATGGCATCCACATGAAGGAATTCAGAATCCAGTGTGCTGGGGGGAGAGGGAAGTGGGTCCTCAAGGAGGGAGCCAGGATTTGAGATGAATTTAAGCGTTCATTCTCATGGCACCTAACACAAATTTCAGGTACCAGTTTGCTTCCCTTCTCAGCCAACTTCCTGGTCTAAAGCATATCACATACTGTTTATTGGCTGCCTTCTCTATACCAGCTGATTCATCTATATTATTGTCACAGTAGTCAGTCTTCACAGAACTGAGGAATTACTTTCTGCCCACAAGGAGACCAAAGCTCAAGAGTGGAACTCCCTTGCTCAAGGTCACGCAGCCAGGAAGTCGGGCAGTACGGATTCCAATCATTCTTTATTCTAGGTGCCTTAGTAAGACTTTAGGTATTGCTCTAGACTGAATGTTTTCATCCCCTCAAAATTCATGTGTTGAAACCTAACCCCCAAGGGGATGGTATTAGGAGAGAGGGACTTGGGGAGGCTCTGCCCTCATGAATGGAGTTGGTGCCCTTATAAAATGGCTGAGAAAATTGCCTTGCCCCTACCATCATGTAAGGATATAACCATAAGTCTGCAGCCCTGAAGAGGGCCCTCACCTGACCATGCTGGCCTCTCATCTTGGACTTTCAGCCTCCAGACACATGACAAATACATTTCTATTGTTGATTAGCCGCCTGAACGAACTAAGCCAGATGTTGTGCCCATGTGACATAGAGTGAGTAGGATAAACGTGGAGAAAATACACCTGACAGTACCCAAGTGAAAGCAGTTGCTGGCAAGTTAAATGAAACAACCACAAGGCATATTACTGGTAGGGGCAGTGGAAGGGCAAAGAAGGGGAGGTGTAAGGATGCACCTAAAGAACAATTTGAAAGATGCAGAAGAGCCACACAGTTTGGACAATTGGGCCAGTGGCAAATGTAGAGGTACGTTCCCATTCGTTTCAACAGACAGTTATGGAGAGCCTATTTTGTAGAAGGCTCTATACTGGTGCCTTGTTCAGATGTATGGGAGGTATCACTGCCCTCAAGGAATGTGTAATTGAATGGAGATAAAAGACACATAACATTGTTTTAAGAGCTCTCACTAGAAATATTAAGAAAGTAGTATGGAAGCACAGGAGAAAAGGGACAAAATTACAGCTGAGAGATTTGCAGGATTTGTTGAGTATGGCGTCAGAGAGAATATTCAGAGCTTTGGCCAGTGGTAACGGAGGCTGGAGTGAGGATAAGAATGTGTGAAAAGGGCGTCCCAGCACTTAGGTCAGTAGGCACAGAGGTACATGATGGGAATACCAAAGGGTGCCTAGAGGATGGGGTCCAAGGTAATGAGCCAGACTGAACCATCTTTTGGAGAACACAGACCATCATGCCAAGAAGTTCGGACTGCACTCAGCCACAGGGAGCCATGATTTTGGAACAACTTAATGATGTCTGGAGTTATGGTTTAGGCCAAGCATTCTGAGGCCTTTGTCAAGAATGAAAAGAAATGAGAATACTTATAAGGCTTTTATAATAATGGTTTATATCAGCATGTGTGGCAGTGAAAAAGGAAGAAACACATAGAAGAGATAGTCACTGAAGAGGTAGCATCAGAAAAGATGCGGAGAATGGAGTAGCAAGGAATGAGTGACATGGCCGTGGTCTTTGTGAGTAAAGGTATCATGCATACGAGGAGGGAGAAGAAGTAAGGCCGTTTGAGGAATACAGACTTAAATTAAAGGATGGGCTTCACAGAATGCAGATGTAGGAAACAGTATCGGTGCAGAACTTTAGTCATATATACATCGAGGTTATAAAAGATTGCTAGTGGAATTATGTCTGGCAAAGACAACAGAGGTATCACACGTTACATTAATGGGGTTTGTGCTTGTCCGGACATGCCTCCGCACTGGGTAGGCACACTACCATTGGCCCCACATTGAAATTAGCCTCATCATTTTAATTATAATATATATTATACATGTCTTTAGACTACATATACAAGTATATAAAATATATCTTCTATTTATGTGTCTTTAAAGCACCTTTACCACAGAGAAGATGGCCTCCGTTGTGAATTATCCATTTTCGTTTTAATTTAGAGTTTTATTTTGATCCCTTGTATAACCCTTGAGGCAAAATGAACCTGTGCCAGGATTTCAGAATGTGTCCAGCTTTTAAAGTATCTCATCCCCTCTCATAACTGCCACCACCACCACTGCATTCCCCCAATCATATCATACGTATCTCATCACCCAGGCACTGTTATATGGCTCATGCCATATGTTATATGGCTCATGCAATATGGCGTATGCATTTGAATGTCATGATATTTTGTGATTATCTGAAGCTGGCTTGAGTAAGTGTAGGAAATCTTATGAACTGATTGTAGACCCAGGTTCTGGCCTTAGCTTGCCTCAAACGCTTTGTGACCTTGAGCAAATCATTTCATGACTCTGGAGATTACTTTCTTTCATATCTTTTCAGATGAAGTTGGACCAGGTGGTCCCTGGGGTCTCCCCCACCTGTAAGATAACCCCGTGCCCTCGATGCCCAGGGCTCAGCCCTCTTGCTCCATCTGCCCCAATCTCAGCCCATGACCATGAACGGTACAAAATGTTGGCAATTATAGTTTCAGAATATGCCATTGTCTGCATTTTAAAATCTCTTGGTCTTGGCGAGCACACACAGCCCTCGGTGACCAGACTCTGTGGGGATGGAAGTGTGGGGACGCTGGCACAGGAGACGGGGAGAAACAGGGACTGCTGTGTGTATGGTATCAAAGAAGCACTGTTACCTAGCAGACCACCAGTAAATCAGCGTTTGTCTCTCTGGCCCCAGAATCCAGCAGGGACATCGAGTTGAAGTCAGTGCATTTTGATCTGGCTGGTCGGTGAAATTTTGAAGTCTGGGGACATTGCAAGAAGTCAGAAAAGGTGTGGTATAATTTATGGAGGCGGTTCTCCTTAATCCATAAGCAGAAACCATTTCTGTGTGCAGAGAAGCAAAGGAAGAAAAGAGACACGTAAGGAAGGAGTCAAAGAAGCCAGAGCGGTGGCTAACACAAAGTTGCGTTCTGCTGTTGTGGCCTTTGAGGTTCAGGGATAAAAATGTCCCTTGATACAGTATTGTCTAGACCAGACTTCTGTCATTGACCCTTAATATACTTTGAATTGTCATTATCGTGAACCCTGTTGTGTTTTGTTGTTGTGGGTTAAGTCTGTGAGTGAGGTTAAGAATAAAATACTTAGTTCTAGGAAACCGGAGTGCAATAATTACATTTCCACAAGGGATAAAATTTGATGAAATTATGCAGATTTAATTTAGTACTGAAAGAAAAGTATCTCTATAAAACTTCTGATTTCGAGTGTGTCTTGGAGAAAATTTAGGTGGAGAGAAATACAAGTTGGCAAATAGCACTGCAGCAGCCTCTCTCTTTCCTGTCCTCCATTTTTATTTTTTATTTTTTATTTTTTTAAGATTTTATTTATTTGACAGACAGAGATCACAAACAGGCAGAGAGGCAGGCCGGGGTAGGTGGGGCGGGGGCGGGGTGGCAAGCAGGCTCCCCACCGAGCAGAGAGCCCCATGTGGGGCTCGATCCCAGGACTCTGAGAACATGACCTGAGCCCAAGGCAGAGGCTTTAACCACTGAGCCACCCAGGCACCCCTGTCCTCCATTTTTTTTAAAATTTATTTATTTGTCAGAGAGGGAGAGAGAGCGAGCGAGCACAGGCAGAGGCAGAGGCAGAGGGAGAAGCAGGCTCCCCGCCGAGCAAGGAGCCTGATGTGGGACTCGATCCCAGGACGCCGGGATCACGACCCGAGCCAAAGGCAGCCGCCCAACCAACTGAGCCACCCAGGTGTCCCTATCCTCCATTTTTAAAAAATAAAAACCAAACCAGCGTTTTCTAACACCTGGTAGAAACTTGACCTTCCTTTGCTTTCATAAGGTAACAGAATAGACTCCTGGCGCCTGAGTCCAGGCTCTTAGCTCCCATGAGCCAGCGGAGTTTCTAAGAATTTGGGTTCAACAGGACTTCTTTCAGGGGGTTCACTTTTTTAAAAATTTTTTTATCTTTTTTAAAGATTTTATTTATGTATTTGACAGACAGAAATCACAAGTAGGCAGAGAGGCAGGCAGAGAGAGAGGAGGAAGCAGGCTCCCTACTGAGCAGAGAGCCCGATGAGGGGCTCTATCCCAGGACCCCAGGATCATGACCTGAGCCTCAGGCAGAGGCTTTAACCCACTGAGCCACCCAGGCGCCCCAGGGGGGTTCACTTTTTAAAAGCTATTTAAGTGGCATTGTTGGGGAAACGGGGGTACCTATAGAGAAGAGGAGCTGGAAGCAAACAGATATCTTGGGACATTTCTCAATTATCCTATCAAAACAACAAGTACAAAAACAAAAACAGCAACCTAGGAAAGCTGAAGCATTTGAGAATGAGTTTTAGATAAAAGAAGCATCATTTGTCCCAAGAAAGAAATGAGCCCAATATTGGACGTGATGGATTTATGATTTTACCAGGGAAGAGAAGGAGGGCAGGGAGCGGAAGGCCTATTAAGAAGATATGGTCAAAAATCACTTTTTCCTTGCTGCCTTGGAAGCTTCCGGAGTATTGTTTGCCGACTCTATGTTTATTGCTTAAATCTATTTCATGTATGTTATTTATTTATAACTTTAAAGATAATTTAACATGTAAAATCTCCTCTGCTGAAATGTGGGTATTAATTTCCAAGCATCATTTATTGCACTTATGGCTGATGGATTGTTATGAGTCAGAACTAATAAACTTGTAAGGATTAATAGAATACTGGTCTGGAAAAAAAGGAAGTATCTTTCTTTATGGTTGCCATGTAACAGCATCTGCCGGGAAGGCTGGATCACATGCGGGGACTGCTGGGCTCCGTGTCTTGCAGAGGAAGGGGGGTGATGGGCAGTAGGGGAGCACAGTAAAATGGATGATTAATACCTTCTAATTGAGTGGATATTGGCAGCACTACATCGCCCAGGACATTAAACGGCTGGCAAAGCAGAGATCTTTTGCTAAACATGGTTACACTCTCCTGACAGTGCCTTTCTATAGATGGGGCCAGGAGATGCTAAGGAAACCTGGCTTTGTTGAAACAAACCAGGCACAAGATGCAACAAGCAGAAAATTGCTGTATGCCGTAGGGTTTATTTTCTCTCCGCAGATAAAAAAATCTTGCACGCCATGGAGGTTACAAAGTGTTGCTAGGACAAAGAGGTTTAGAAGCACAACAGCAGCAAGCCCACCAGGTCTCCTTGACATTTAGGGAAGAATGCGTGGACTTGAGTTTGGTTTCCCGTCCCCCCTCCCCCTTGAGGAATCCCCCCTCGGCAGCTGGAAGCAGAGGTTCCTAAGGTCCACAGGCTTTGAAGTGAGAGGTGGAGAGAGCCTTGGTGGTTCCTATCTGTCTTCTGATGGAACTCTCGACTCCCTCACCCTCTTTCTGAGAGGGCGCGGGGGGGGGGGGGGGGGGGGGGGGGGGGGGGGGGGGGGGGGGGGGAGTTGGGGGTGGGGGGACCGAGGAGAGGAGCACTGCTCTCTGATTGATGGAGAATGACATCACTGCTGCACAGGAAGCTGAAAACTCAGTTCCAGGCTGGTTTTTTTACATGTTAATCTGGATTTGCGGACAAGAGAGAAGAGAATTTCCATGTAGGTTTTCACACAGCCTCTCGTTTCTGTTTTGGTTTTCTGTTTCCTCCCTTCCTTCTCCCTTCACCTCAGCACACTCTCACACACACTCACCATCAACATGTTCACACACATACCCTCTCCCCCACTTTCTTTCTCTGGGCTCCCCCTCCCTGCTTGGCTGGTTCCTTGTTTTCAAACAAAGCCCCAGGCTGACCTCAGGAAGTAGAAGGGTACTGTGGGTTAAGAGCTGCCTGTTACAGTAATCACTTATTAGACCTGAAGTTTGATTGGCCAAATTGGATTAAATAAATATTTAGCAGGCAGAAGCTGTCCTGACTGTGAACATCAAAGGGGTATGACAGAGCCCTCCACCAGCTGCTGGCAGCAGGCCCAACCACCGGGGCCCAGCCACGGCCGGCGTTCGCTCGCTGGTCTTAGGCCTTTACAGTCCCGGAAAAAGACCCTTTCTGTGGTTCTGGAGGGGTGGGAGTACAGACAGACTTAAGCCAATGCTCATGTATAAGAAGGAAGGCTTTTGGTGTCAATGTATCAGGCGCTGGACCGCTCCCCGTCCTGCCCTCGGGCCACAAGCACGCACCCCCACAGCGCCTTTCCTTTGCTCCCGTTAGGAGGATGTGTTTGGGGGTCTGGGTAGGTCCCTGGCAGCAAGCTACAGAGTAAGGAACAGTGACACGTTCAATTTACCTCAGACACAAAAAGCCTTACTCTAAGGGTGCTTACGGGCTGGGCCGAAGTGGGAAAAAGCCAACAAGGGACTCTCTGGGGGCCAACCACGCCCTCTCAAGGGTCACATGGTCCATCTGCCGTCTGTCTATTCCGTGTGTCTGTATATATATCTCTTTCTCTTTCCCCCCAGCCCCCACCCCGCCCTTCTGCTGCTTCCCTTCCTTCCTGCCCTTCTACTGTCAACATCTCTGTCTCCTCATGGTAATTTCTTTGGAACTCCTCTCTCCCTCGTGGCTCATCCCGCCCCCTTGCCTTCTCTTCTGTGTCACTCGTTACCTTTTAGGCTCTGCTGCCGCCGCTGACTGCATGTTTCTCTGTTCCCACCACATTTCCCAGGGGCAGAGGCCAATAGAGCGAGCGCTGTCCTAGAGATACCACAGGCTCTCTTTGAATCCCTTTGAATCCGGCGCTCATTCTCCGTTCAACCCAGCTAGGATCCAAGGGGCAGGGCCTCATGCACAAAACTTGGGGAATTCGGTCATTTCCTTTAAAATGGAGATGCGGAAGATGAGCAGTGCTGATGACAGAGTTGGGAACTACATGAGGATCCTATTATCTTTTCCCATTGTTGGTCAGTCATGCAAACCCACCTTTCAAGGGACTTTTGGGAACATTTTTCTAGAAATAAAGATTTAATTGACGGTACCTAGTTGGAATTTGTGGTGACTTAAGCTTTTTGGTTATTTCCTTGGCCTAATGAACAGTTGGTCCAAAACTAGTGTCTGTTAGGATTGAAATAAATGATTTGCAAGGGGGTATTTACTCTCAATAAGCCATTTTCAGCTCTCTTCAAGCACTTTACAAGCACTCATTTCTATGTAAACAGTCAATATACTAATTACAAAGAAGCCTTATCTGTGTATGGAAGCCGCTAACTGACTCCAACTAAGCAACATTTGTTTAACCTTAGCTTGAGGTGTTGCAGAATCCTGAGAACCATGACCCTTAACTTCTTTTCAGACATTTTATAATTTATTCTTGCCACGTGACGACATTTCTCCACTTCCAGCCAGTCCGAATTAGAGGGCAGTATCCAAATAGTCCAAGTCACCGAAAAATAGCAAGGTAGCAAAAACATCTGAACGAGTAAAGAGCTAATGTGTAAGTTAAGCAATGAAAGTCCGAGCACAGGGACAGGTGGTAGAGGAGAAATCTCTGTACCTTCCCCTTCAGTTTTGCTGGGGAACCTTAAACTACTCCAGTCAATCAGTAATCAATCAGTCAAGCTTTAACAATTAAAAGCAAACAAACAAACAAAAAAACCTGAGCACAGGAGAAAGTCCGTGTCCTGATGTAGGAGATAAGACCTGAATACCTTTTATTTGCGTGGTATTTTTCTTACATAAATTTGGTTGAAGAAACCGCATTCAAAATGTTCTGCAAATCAGGAAATTATTTCCAAAGTACGTCTTAAAAGTTCTTTTCCCTCTCTAAGAGCAGTTCCAGAAAAGGGGATGACTGGACGCTACACAGGAGGAGTGATGACCCTGGGAAGAGGTTTAAGCCAGAAGGGGATAAAGGCGCCCGCACTGATGAAGAGAATACATTCCCCGGACCTATAGGATTGTCCAGAACTGAAGCATGCTAGAAGAAAGCTAGGGGAATTGTGGGGGCATGTTCCAGAACAATAGGCAACGTATCATAATGTAAAAACATAATTAAATATCATTGAAGATAACAAAATACGAAGTGGAAAACATTTTAATATGTCTCTGTAGTTCTGGGCAGTTCAAGGTCAGAAGGAAGAGCAAGGAAACTCCATCATGTTCAAATCGCCTTGGAGTGTGTTGGTGAATTTGAGCTGCAAGAGCAGTAGGCTTGCTCAGGCTGCCCACGCCCCTCATCCAGCCAAGGTTAATGGAAGGCTCAATGAGGCAGCCAGGGAAGAGGAGCCTGAACGCAGGACAGCTGGGCTTTGTGGCCCCTGGACCTCGGGGGATGCTCTACAGTCATGGTCTTGAGATGCTTAATAAGTTTTGATCAAGGGGCCCTGCGTTTTTACTTTGCCTGGGCCCTACAAATTGTACAGTCAGGCCTGCTGGAGATGGAGGTTCTTTCTCAGCATCTTGGGACACAAAAACCAAAATATAAGTCATTCCAGGAGAGAGGAAACACAAATTCCACCTTCCTTCCAACTCTTCTACCCCAGATCTTTTTTAGAGAACCGAAGATGTGATAGTAGCTGCCCTTCTCACCACCCAACTCACACAGCCTACAGTTGGCCAAGGCCTGAAATTTATAGAGCAGTGGCAAAGCTTTGATCTCATATTTAGAAACAAACAGGCTAAAAAAAAAAAAAAAAAACGCATCGTGGAATCAGTTGGTACCATGATACCCTAAGTAACCAACATTCTCAAGTATGGTTAATCAAGAAATAGTAGAAAGGTCTACTGCCAGATTACTTCTCTTTTAAACATAGATAAAGAGATTTAGAAAGGACAAGAAGAGGAAAAGTGCAGAGGAGGGGATCAGGGTATGGTGAGGTTAGAACAGGGACAGGGACCGCTCATACCATGAGGACATGTGATCTGTGTCTTCACTGCTTCACAGTTTGTGCCTTTAACCTCTTCCTTGCTATGATATTTTAAGTGCTTATCACCGAGGCTTCAGTCCTGTCAACACTCCTTGTCTTAATTGATATATATATATATATAATATTTTTAACACAGCAATTTTGTAAGGAAAGAGCTTAATTCCTGCAGGAATGACTGTTTAATATCTTCAGAGCTACTGGTCTGTGTAATGGTAGGGATGTCCTCTTCATTGTGTACCCTTGGCCCTTTTTTGTGCTAGTGAAGGTCCAATGCACAGTCTTCCTCAACACCTTTGTGAATTCAGTGTGGGAATCTGTGTTCACAGATTCTACCTGGAATCGTGTTCTGGTGGTGGACAACTCTTACAGTCACAGAGCTTTTCTTGGTAGCAAACATGGACCTCTCCCTCACTGTGGCTCTTTTGACTCCACTGAAGTAGAAAAAGAGTTGGCTACCAGTTAAGATGATCTATCTTTCTACAGGAAGAATTTGAGTAGGTTCATTCCAGGAGAGCCTTTAGGGTAGGAGGAGCACCCTAAGACAGGCTTGAAGTGTCTTCACCTCTACAGCCAGGGGAAAGGAAGAGTAGCCAGAAGGAAGATGCCGAGCCATCCCCACAAGTTCACCTGGCCGGGGCAGGGCTGGGCATCCATGCCAGACTTCCTTATAGCCAATGGGTCTACAGTTCCAAACTCTGGCACAGTCTAATAAAAGAAAAATTATTTGCCTGCTTTTACTCTACTTCTGTCCTTCATGTTGCCCCATGGCATGGTTAGTTGCCTGGCATCTTGCAAAACAGATGCACAAATTTAGCTCTTTCTGCCTTAAAAAGAGTGTAATTAACAGAGACTGGCATAACAACAGTTGACTCATAGTTGTTTCTCGCGTCTGAAAGCCAAATATCCAGCAAGTGCAACCCTATGCCTGTACATGACATCAACTAGTAAGTGATGTCATGATTGTGTAGATGTTAGTATATTTGAGTTTAAGCTGTTCCCCGAAATAAACTATCACATCTAACTAGTGATACAACATTAATAGAGTAGTTGGGATGGTTTCATTCTGACTTCAGTGTTCTAAAACTCCCCAGTGACTGAAGTTATATGGCTCTGTTTTAATAGCCTTCAAGTCATAATGGATAAAATGTGGGCAGCCTCTAGTTTAGAGAGCATTAACTCTCTAACTTCAAAGAAAATACTGCTTTGTGGTGATTATCAATGCCAATGGCTAACTGGCACCATGGGTTAATTAAATGTCATTATCACCTAGAAATTTCACTTTGATTTTTAATACAGTTTTCCACTCTATTGGGGATTTAGCACTGCTGCTAAAAAGTAACAGGATTGTTTGATTAAAAGTTTGATTTTTCGCTCCTTTTCTGTCCACTCCAAAAGAGCACAAAAATAGTCACAAGGGAAATGATTTATCTCAACTCTGCATTTTGGGAGCTATTGGACACTTTCCTGCCATCTTGCTTATAAGTTTCTAATGGATACTTTAAAAAAAAAAAAAGATTTTATTTATTTATTTGACAGAGAGAGAGATCACAAGCAGGCAGAGAGGCAGGCAGAGAGGGAGGGGGAAGCAGGCTCCCTGCTGAGCAGAGAGCCCAATTTAGGACTCGATGCAGGACTCGATCCCAGGACCCTGAGATCATGACCTGAGCTGAAGGCAGAGGCTTAACCCACTGAGCCACTCAGGTGCCCCTCTAAAGGATACTTTTTAATATACTTCCTTATAATCCTGAAGTTGCTTTTGAATTCTTGCTCTTCTCATCGAATCTGTTGTCAAGTGTGACCATATACATGCCCTCGTCCACATATCTGTTGTCCTTGCCCAGATTCAGTCACTCTTGGATTCTCCAACCTATGTCAATAGCTTCCAAACTAATTTCTTTCCTCCAAAGACCATTCCGGTCCCTCAAATCCCCCCCGCCATTGTAAGTCCCACATTACTACCATCAAGTCTCTTCTTGCTTACAAACTCTCAGGAGCTCTCCATAGCCCACAGAACAGAGCCCAGATTCTGCTATGGCCGGCCAGACATGGAGCTCTGTGATCCAGCTCCAGCCACCATGCTTCCTCCTGGGTAGTGTTCTCTACCCAGACACACTGCCACCTTCCTGTGCCTTGCTGTGCATGGCCTCCACCTCATGCTTTGGTTCAAGATGCTCCCTTTTCTGAACTGCTTTCCCCTAATCTTTAGAGATCCCATCCTACCCATCCTTAAAGAGCCACAGCTTCTTCAGAAGGCCTTTCCTTATTCCTTCAGTAGGGGTGCATTTCTCTATCCTCTACATGCCCCTAGCAATATATTCGTTTCTCCTAAATCTCTGAACATTCTGTATCATTTTAATATATTTCCCGGTAACCCCTAAACTACCTGAAGGGAGGGTCTGAGAATCATCTTTGTTCCACCAAGAATGCCTTGTAGAGAGGGCCAAAGACACAGAACATGCCCATTAATATTTATCAGATTAGTAGATCCATTTACAGTCTAATCAATGAATGGCGCTGTATCTGATTATTAAACATAACTATCTTTTAAGTTAAAAGAAAGCTATTATGGGCATTGCACTGATGAAGAAAAAAGTTATCAGCAAGTAGAGGAAGTGTAAAATGAACTCTGTGGTGTTAGATTAGAATCAGAGTAACAGGATAAACTATTATCTATATGTTTTAATAGACGATAGATAGATGGCTGTATATAAATAGGTTAGTATACACACATATAGTTCCTAGTTCTCTCCACTGAGATGCAATAAGCTTACCTTATATCATCCATATCTTGCTTCTAAATACCATTTCCCAGTAAAAAGAACCAACTCTTCTTGGAGAAGTGGTTGATTCCGGGGCTCAGGCTATCTCATGTACTCTCTTCTGTTCCATCCTATAATGCCAATAAATAAGGAAATTCTCAAAACAGCAACAACAAAACAAACAAAAAACAAAAGCAAACAACAACAACAAAAACGACAAGTTCTTCTCAAAAGACCACTGAAGTTAGTGTAAATGACTGAAACAATTTGGATATTTTGTGCTGCAAACTAAAGAACGATAGTATTGAATTTTAACCTGTAAATTAAATTAATAGACATAGATTTAAACTGATTAAAAAACAAACAAATAGGGAAGAAGCAGCACCTCTTCCTTAAGGAGAATTCCAGAAAATAAATGTTGAAGGAAAGTGGGAAATAGAATCACCATTAGGCAAACACCACAGTAATAATTGTTTCAGACAAGATCCACAGATGGATGCTAAAGTTAGTGGGCAATGTCTGAGGAGAAACAGGATTTGCATAGTCTCAGCATAGTTCCCCCAAGATACTTACTTACTACAACGGGAAAGATAGTAACTTTACTATGGAAAAACCAGCAGACACCAACGTAACCAAGTGATCAAGGGACACATCACCAGTTAAAGGACATATTGACATCACCAGCCCTTGATAGGATACGCTGAGAAGGACACGACATCATCCTTATAGTCTTTTGCTAAAAATGCATAACTTCACTCCAGCCATGAAGGGATATTAGACAACCCCAACCCGAGGAACGTTCGGCAAAACCACGGTTCAGTACTCTTCAAAAATGTCAAGGCAAAAAAAAAAAAAAAAAGGCCAGGAAAGCCTGAGAAACTGTTATAAACTGGAAAAGACTAAGAAGAAACGGAACTTACTATGATGCGGGATCATCTTGGATAGGATTCTGAAACAAAAAGGACATTAGTGGGAAAAATGGTGAAATTCTAATAAGCTCTGTAGTTTAATTAATAATACCATCTGAATGTTAATTTCCTGTTCTTGATATGTGTTATTATGGTCATGGAAGACGTTAACATTAAGGAAAGCGGTGTAAAGGGTAAGAAGAGCTTTGTGCTATTTTTGCAACTTTTCTGTAGGTGAAAAATAGTTAAAAATTTAAAAAGTTAAGGGAGGCTATTGGTAATTAACACTATAAACATTTCTTTAACCAAAGAGGCTTCAAAATACCTTGAAAGAAAGTCAAGCAGTCAAATAATGTCCTTTGTATTCTTTCTACACACTGTTTCTTTTCTTTCCATGTCTTCCATCTGTTTCCACATGTTTCTAGATAATTGGGTCTAAGCACCTATGCAAAATTGCTCTCCTTCTGGTCAGAAAGTACAGAACATATGCCTTCTCTGTGTGTGGATATTTGGATTTTTGAGCTGACCAAGGCTCTGTCCAGAACCTCTTCTGAGAACAGACCACAGGCAGCGGCTTTTCCTCCTTTTCCTGGACCTTCCCAGGAAGGTCCCAGACCATCTGGATCTCCCCAGGAAGGTCTTCAAGCAGGACCAGAGGTAGCCCTCCTGGCTTCTGGGCCTTCTCCCTCCTATGTCTTCTTGCACTGTGACTTGGCAGAGTGCTTGGAATTTCCAATCCTAAGATGACTGGCGTGTTAGGATATTCATTTCCTTTTCCCTCCTTGTCCAGTGAACCAGCCAACATACTCACTTGACATACTTTAAGAGAAAAATTTAATTTTGGGAATATTCAAACACACAGAAAAATAGAGAGACTATAATAAATCCTTAGTCAGCTTGTTCTTAACCTGGCAGATACTTTTTCCAGAAGTCATCAATGCTCCTTGTTCTGCCTGGTGAGGGTGAAGGTGACAGCGTGGCCCCAGTTCCTATACTTCTTTGTTACTTATCTTTATACTCTTATTTGGGAGACAATGTCATATTTCTTGGTCAGTTTATCTTATCAACAGTAGGAGCAAGCACTCCAGCGCAAGGACTCACAAAAGAGCCCCTCTCTCTCCCCCTCTGTACAATGCACATCGAGATCATTTCTGGGGTGGCCCATGAAAGAGGGACCTCTTCAAATGTTTTGCATAGGGGCCCAGATTTCCTGGATGCTGATCTCACAATCATTTTTGCTGTAAAGGTACAGTTTTCCTAACAGAAACCGAAATCATTTTGCTCCTTGACCAAACACCAAAGGAAAAAAGGTCATGAGAAAGAGTTCTCCCAGGGGCTCATCTGGGTTTTCCCATCACCAGGAACTCAGGTTTGGGAATCTTGGGTTTTATTCCTAACAAAGCATTCCAGCAGTTTTTGTCCTCAGAAAGTGATGGGCTAAATGGATACTGGAATGAGATGAATAAGGTAGTCGTTTCCTGAGGGGAAGAAAGATTTTTATATCTGTATCCAAGTAGAATATCAAAGTGTGAAGCCACACCTCTGTGAGAGAAGTATTAGTAGGGAGTGAAGCTTGCCAGCCGAGGAAAGTGTTTTAGAATACCTGAATTCAGAGCAATTTTACTATGGGCTGTGATTTTTATTCGGTGGTGGTAAGGTGGGGTGCCATTGTTTTTTGGTTCAACTAGCAGAATTCAAGATGTTTACATGGAGGAAATTTCATGTGTTACAAATTTAAAAAAAACAAAAGTTTGTATGCAAATAATAATGAAAGAAAGATTTCAGAGATGGTTCTTTATATGTGACGTTAAAATAGTCACTTAATGTACATGCAAAGGAGCAATCAAAAGAAGGGGAATACCTTTATGTCCACCCGTGAGTGCCTCTACTTTGATCATCTCAGATGTGCCATTAACAAAATACTCTCTTTTACTGCACATCTCTGTCTTCGGAGTAGAATTTCTGTGATTTTATTACAGTGTAGCCTCTGTCTCCAGATTAGAACGACATAGGAGCACAAGGATTTTGTGAGTTTCTGCGTCTGGGGAGAGAATAAAGATAGTGGGCTGAAGAAGTTTGGGGTCAGTATCACTTTATTTTTTCCATGGTGATATTTCAAACAGTAAAAAAGAAAAAAAATAAAATAAAATGTGCTGTTGCTGCTGAGTGGAGATGGGAGTGAGTTCATGCTTTGTTGAGGGGACACATCTCACATGCCCAGGGATGCCAGATTCCGGGCATGTAACAAGGTCGTATCTCAGGCCATAAATTAGTGTCATTAAGGTTTTGGTCTATCATCTTTTGCAAGGTTCTCTTCTTTCCTAATAAATGTAGATGATAGTGAGATAAGTATCCTTTTATTTTTCCTGGACAAAGAAACTAAACAACAAACTACAGCCAACGACAGGGTGAGTACCTTGTGACCCTGTGAGTTGTCAAAAGATGTTATTTGCCTTTTAATAAACTAGGGAAACATCCGATGTTGTTAGAAAGCTTTTCATATATATATATATATGTATGTATGTATATTATATCTCTTAAATGGAACACTTCATTCCCCAGTGTGCAGGACAAGAAAGACCTTTATTGTAATTTTCAGGAGGGGCTTACTGTTGTTTGCTTGCCCTGTATTTTCCAGGCCTGTCGTGATGAGGCTATTCCGTGAATGTTAAGTCAGGAAACCAAGGAGAGCACAAGAACCAAATATGCTATTTGTGGCTTACGTGAATTCGGTAATACTTGACCTGACATTGACCGTCACGGGGCTTGAAGGTTACTATTCTCTTCAAGTTGCCATCACTGTTCCCACTTTGTGACAAAGGGACGTGTGGTAGACCCTGGTTCCCTGCAGGGCAAGACCCGTTCAGGCAAGCTGCTCGCTTGTTGCAGCCTCATTGTGCGCTTGCCCCAGCCCCTAGAGCCTGGGGTGTGGGAGCCAGACTTTTCCAAGGCAGGTGCAGTGAGTGACAACGAGGCAAGTCAAGGCCAGGTCGGAGACCCTGTGCGTGCTGGCCTAGAGGCCCCATGAACATGCTTACAGAGCGAATAGTTTTCAGTGTGTTTGTTATCCTTCTGGACGCCTATCATAGGGAGACCTCAATTCACCTCTCAGTCTCGGGGTGGAGGGATTGCAGACCGTCTTAGCCCTCTGGTCCCCGTCTCTTCTGAAGGGACAGCTTGATCCTTCTGCCCATTAGACAAGAGCTATTGCTGCATGATGGTGACACCAACACTTGGGCTCCATCTTGCCTGCATCCCCTTGTGCCAGGAACCTTGGGGGAATAGGCAGGGATTTGACAAGATTCCTGGGAAGTAGATGGCGCCTCCAGGAGCCTGGTGTATGGCTTATCTTAGCGTTGTCAGATGCATCCATCCCTGCTTTCTCACTCCTTGGCAGTGGAGGGGTGGGGGCGGCGGGTAGGGGACACGACAGGATAGGATGGCCACTGCAGGGCAGGCTCTTAAATGAACAGGGAGAGGTAAAAGAAAGTGAAGCCCCATATCTCTTCCTGTCCAGAACTTAAAAATGGAGGCGAGTATTCACTTTTCTAAAACTTTTGCTTCTTGGGTGAGAAATAAATTTCAATCTTGTGTCTAATTCCCCTGGTTTTTCAGCCTTAGCGAAGGCAGGAAACCAATCCATTGCATTATCGACTGGTATCATTAGCCTGAGGTTAGGGACCCACCGTTCTCTCTGGAGCAGGCCTGCCTTCTTCTCTCTGCTAGTATATTATCCCTCTATCACTTTTGCGCTCTGTCTCTCTCTCTTGCCTTTGATATGGTAATGATATTGCGCATGAAAAGCCATTTTTTTAATATGAGTGCTTAAGGAATTAAAGGTGAGTGAGAGGTGGAGAGTGTTAAGAAGGATGGCAGTTTGTCATTAAAAAAATAAATAAGGATACCCCTCGGAATAAAAAAGGAAGAGAGAGAAAGGGAGCCGAAGTGGGAGACACCTCTCCGCAAAGGCAGGAGGTGATGTTACTAACAGGCTGTCTTAAAGCCCTCTTCACAGTTGCGGTAGCTCTCCCCAGCTCATCATTGATTTCCCTCTGCCCTCCACAGACCTGGCTGCAGTTAAGCCTTGTGTCCTCCACGTGATGCTGAGCCGAATCAGATTTTCCTTTTAGTTGTTCGATCACATTTTCCTTCCTCGAGCTTAGAAGGCACACTTGGGACCTTATAGTAATTGCCTCCCCACACTGAACTGCTGATACCTTTATTGGATTGGGATAGGGTTTCAGAGGACTGTGTTTAACATGCAGTGAGCCGCAGCAATGCAAACAGCTCCAGTGTTTAAACAAGCATCCATTAGGCCAGGAAACAAGGCGGTGCCAGCCCATTTGGTGCTCTGTGGCGCTGGCAGCTTGAGTGGAGCAGGGCAGCCAGGGCGCGGGAGGGAGCGCGAGGGCAGGTGCGGAGGGAAGTGGAGGAGTCGCAGTGTCGAAGAAGGAGCAGGTTCTCTTTGGATTCGCAGAAACGGGGCGTGCAGCGGGGGAGGGGGAGAGAAATGTTGTGGCTAGGGACATGTGCAAAGCTCATTAATATCTCATTATGTTAGAATTGCAATCTCCCTGCAGATCGCCTTTAACATGTGCTGTGCCGGAGGAAGGGCTGTGGGAAAGCGGCAGCCGCCCCCGCCCCCAACTCCTTTTTTTTTTTTTTTGCAAGCCCCGGCAAGCTCCAGACGCTTGTTTTACGCTGAGGGAATGGTGGTGTTGAATTTGTGAGAGAAGGCTGTGAGAAAAAGCCCAAAGGAGCAATAGTGAGCAGCCCATAGAGTGAAGTGGGACTAAAAACTGTAGTTTGTAAATAACAAAGTGACCGGCAGCAAGCAACGGAGGGGGGAAAGAGTTGACCAGAAGCCAGGAGAAAGGAAATTGTGGGTCTGGAGTTTGAGCTACTTCCAGGGAGCCTGGGTGTGAGGGTCAGTGCAGGAGGGGCTCCAGAGTCACTCCCGGGACTCCCACAGAGTGGGTCACCTGCCCTCAGAGGGCAGCATAAAGTGGAGAGGGGACAAGTGAGGAGCAATAAGAAGAGGATGAGGGGATTCAGCCAGGGAGATATGTGAGGCCCAGCTCCCCTGTTCCTGCCTGCCCGAGGGAGGGAGGTGATCCAAGCAAAAGGAAGGCTACAAAGCAGATAGAAAGAAGGTCATGGTCAGGGGCCTTGCTTTTCATCAGCTCAAACCTGGCTGGGCCCAAAATCCTCCAGGCTTTTCACCCCAGGGATGAAATTCTCCTCTGCCACAGCTCTGTAGCCCAGGGCCCAGCCTGGGCCCCACACTTTATGGACCCCAGGCAGTAACCCCAAGGACCCCAGCACGGAGATGGTGGCCTCATGGGAGGAAAAGTTGGAACCAGTGTTCTGTAATAGTTACAACTCTGCAGACACTGAATCCTGCTTGTTAAAGGATCAGATGTTTCCCGCCACCCTGAACAAACGTGTGTCCTCCATCCGTTCATGAAAGGAGGGTGGGGACCAGGTTAGCCAACGATTCCATAACAGGATATATCAAAACACAATGGAGTGTGGATTTTGTATCATAAAGTCACCTTAAGGTGACTTGTGTTTAAAGTTCCTGGAGAACACCCCATTTCCTTCTTTTTGTCTTCAGGAGTTTTTATTTCGACCTTAGAATTCTCTTGCTGTGAGTGCCTGACATTCGAGTTCCGTTTCTAGTGTAAGTGGGCACAGGTGCTCACACACAGATCTGCGAGATGTCACCCATGTGTACACTCAACTGACGTCCCGAGAGCAAGGAGTAAACGAACATGTCCTATAAAGTGACAGGGACAGGCTTCAGGGACGGTTTGTGAAGACCTTTATGGTCATGCTGTGTTCTGACTTAAAAGAATATTCCATAGAAATATGGATTATTCATTAAACTTATAGAAAGGCCCCATCAAAAAAAGTTAATGCTATCATTAATCTGGTTGTGTTCTTTTTCAAAACCAAACCAAACCAGAGCCATATTGCCCATTACCTTGTTTATGCACAACAGTGGTTATAATGAGCATTTAAAAATAAATGTACTTGATCATCACAACCAAGTTTATTTAGGTTAGAAAAACAGTTATGGCATACAAATACTGCTGAGAAATTTAACAAGGCTTTCTACAGTGTGGCCTCTATAGAAAAAAGGGTAAAATTCAGGCTTCTGTGTGTTAAAAGCTATTATTCTTTTGACTATGCAGCTTTGACAAATCAAGCAAGAGTCCTAAGAACAAAGCCAGGAGACAGTTCAATTGTTATCATTTCAGAGCCGACTATAAGAAAAATATACCTTATGTTGTCGACGTGAGTTTCCCGAGCTTGATCCCATTTTAACCAAACAAAAACAAAAAACAAAACAAAACAAAAAAAATAACAATGAAGAATCAGTTGTTAGGAACGGTGGACTAGACTTCCAGAGCTGGCTTGTGTGTGTGACCCCAGCAGGGTCTTGTTGTGGGATGTGTTTCCTTGTGCTGCTTCCTGCCCCTTCGCTTTCTGCAGCGGCATGAGCAGGACCCACGCCGACTTGTACCTTTCAGCCTGTCATTTCCTGACAGCGAAACTCTCCCATCTTAAACCCCCGTCCTTTCCTTTCTAGGAAGGAGAGCTTGGAAGTTAAGTTTCATCTAAACTTTCTCCACAACAAAAAAAAGTATGACATCCAAATTGCCCATTTGAGGAGAAGGGAGTGATACAGCAGATACAGCAGAATTACAGTTCAAAGTAAAATGGGATTTAACATTCAGTTAAAAAGAAAAAGTGAATTCCTTGCTCCTTTCAGGCTTTTGCTATGAATCCAACATTAAAGTGAAATATCAGAAAATCAAGGATGAGATGGGACTTAGATCTTTCATTCCCTCTTCCATCCCCCTTCTTCAATGAAGACCATATCTAAATCATCCCAGATGGCTGTTCTAATTTTAAAGAGCTCCAGAAAAGGAGATTCTACCACCTCCTCAGTAACCCATTCCAGCATCTCTTACTCCTCACTGCCAGAATATTTTTTTTCCTAAAAGCCTTCGGTGGGGGGCGGGGCAGGGGGAAGACACACTATCCCAGATTTAGGGAGCTCTGCTATTCCTCTCTAGGATTTTACCACAGAGCGTGTGTAAGGACCTTCTGAGGCATGGGTAATATCTTTTTCTCTTCAGTGAAAAAGATTGTCTCTCTAATCTTTGGCTTTCAGTGACGTTTGTGAGCTTCGGGGGAGTCAATCCAAAATTCTCTTAAGGGCCTGCTGTGTACACAGCCCTGTCCTAGGTAAGAGGGTGAGACAGCAGGCAAACACAGTCATACGTACATGCTGGGAAGAACACAGTCACTCACAGCCCCCAAGCTGGCCATCCGTACTGGAGAGACTGGTTCGTGCAATCGCTCACCCATTTATTCTTTCATTCCAGAAATACTGACCACCAGCCATGAGCTAGTCCCTGTGCTAGACTCTGGATGCAGAAAGTTAGTGGACAACACAGACTAGGACCATGCCTTCAATGGACTGATATTCAGAGCAGGGAAGAAGCCAATACCAAATCAAAAATAAGAAGCCAGATGATTATAAAATATATATATATATATATATATATATATATATATAGTAAACGGTATGAAGAAAATGAAACAGAGCGATGAAACAGGACGTAAGTGGGGAGGTGTGGCTGAGACATGGTGGTCAGGAACAGCCTTCCTGAGGAGATAGTTGAGCTGAATCATGAGGGATGAAGGGGCCCAGAGGCTGCAGCTGCAGGGGAGGGAGGAGCCAGGGGGGCTGGCATTTGGGGGAGGGGCGGAGCAGGGTTCTGGTGTGTTGAGTGTTTCACGTGTCACGTGTCACGGGCATGAAATGATCTTGGAGACACCTGGTCATCCAGCGTCCTGTAAGCCATGGTTTGGAGTTTAAGAGATTAGCCTGATGATTGTTTTGTTGTTGTTGTTGTTGTTTTAAAAAGATTTTACTTATTTATTTGACAGAGAGATCACAAGTAGGCAGAGAGGCAGGCAGAGAGAGGGGGAAGCAGACTCCCTGCTGAGCAGAGAGCCCGATGCGGGGCTCAATCCCAGGACCCTGAGATCATGACCCCAGCCGAAGGCAGAGGCTTAACCCACTGAGCCGCCCAGGCGCCCCATGATGATTGTTTTTAAATGATTAGGTGCTCAAGGAGAATAGGCTGGGGTGGGAAACAAGGGTTAATAGTTAGGAAGGTAAGGGGTGCCTGGCTGGCTCGGATGGAGGATCATGAAACTCTTGATTTTGGGATCGTGAGTTGGAGCCCCTCATTGGGTGTAGAGATTACGTAAAAATAAATAAATACGTAGGAGCATAGCACAGGAGCCCAGGGAGGGATGACAGTGCCGTGAATTCCAGTGGGAGCAGTGGGGACTCAGAAAGAGGAGACAGACAGGGGGAGTATGGGCTGGAAATGCAGACACAGCATTTCATACAGACATACCTCATTTTGAGAAAACAAAATAAAAATCAAAAGTGAAAAGAAAAGAGTGGTTATACCCTTTGTAAGGTCATTTGCCACAAATGTCTATTATATGAAGCAAGGGAACATGTGTTTGGATCTTTGACTATAAATTTTAATAAGAGATATAAAATCTTAATAGATCATGGAATTAGAAGGAATCGTAGAGGTCATTTTCTCCTACCTTCCACCCAATAAAGAATCCCCTTCACAAATTCCTGACAGATGAACATTCAGCCTTGGCATGAAGACTCAAGGGACAGGAAGCTCATTAGCCTTACAAGGTAGCCCTTTCTATTTTGAATCTCTCTAATTGTTTTTGGAAAGTTCCTCCTTGTACAGAGGCTGAATTCTCTCTCCCCGTAACTTCCAGCCCTTGGTCTTGGTTCCATACTCTGGAGCTCTATAGATTAAATCTAATCCTTTTCCAGTGGAGCAGTTGGCAACTGTTTAAAGAGGAACTGTGGCGTTCCTACTGCCCTGCTCTCACTTTCTCCAGCAAGATACCTTCTGCTCCTTTCCCTGCTTCTCACAAGACAGGGTTTCTGGGGCCCCCTCTGCCCCAGTCATGCCCTCTGGCTGTACTACTGCCTGAAGAAAATAAGGACTCCCGAGTCAAACCCAGCCTGCCAGGTGCCATCAGGATAGAACATGGATATGTCTTCCTGGATCTGTAGAATGTACATTCATCAAGGCAACCTAGAATTGCAAGACTACATGGCTTTGAGCTTCAAGGAAATCAAAGCCACTTGTAATACAGGTTCCACTCAATTGTATTTGCTACTGCTAATTTGTAGGAGAGTGGCTCCTAGGTTTTTGGAGGATTGTGGACCACACTGAGAGTATTAGATGATCTAAGATTTAGGCCCTCCCTTCTGATAAAAGACACATATGCACAAAATTCTGCACACAACTTTTGGGGGTTCTCAGAGATTCTAGAATCCACTTTTATGTAATTCCCAAGTTTAAAAAAGTTGGCAGTATCTGTATCGTGGAAGTCTGGTTCTGTCATCTAAAACTGTATGTTTGCCTTGCTTCTGTATTGGGTGACAGTACTATCGAGGGGGATGGGGGACACCCACTTGAAAATCCCTATAGGTTACCATGCTACTATGGCATTACTAATGGGTGAGGAAAGTTACAAAGACTTTCAGTGGTGCTGTTGAATGCATTGCTTATGTTACCTTGCTTAGTCCTTATATTCGGCTTCTGAACCAGCCAATATCCACCCAATCTTATGAGGAAAGTAAAATTAAAGTGAAAGGTATTAAAAAAGAAAAATAAATTATGAGCAACAAAGAATTAGGAGGACCCAGGTGAAGGCAGTGCTAGCATACTATGAGTTTGTGGAGCTCTAGCAATGAACTGTGGTTGGTGGCCCTCGGTCCTTTTAAGAGCTGAGGCTATGTGTACCTAGAGCAGAACATTCCCGATGCTTTTGTGCAGGCTAGGTTTGGTCTCCTGGGAAGTATGTGCTCATTGTAGGTGCCATCGGAGTGATGTCCCTGGAAAGTGGCTGGCAATGTGATTCATCACTACCAGCATCACTGGAAGAGCTGTAGTCCTTATAGGAAGTCCACATTCAGATAGTACCTCCTTGTGTGTCAGCCCACCACCAAGGGGAGAGAGTCCTGAGGGTGACTTCCCTCTTCCTATCTCACTTCAGAGCCACGCTCACTTCAGAGTAGTTTGGAAATGAAAAACACATTCCATTCACAAGTGGAGAGGTGTGGAACGGAAAAGCACAGGCTTCGGAATTCAAATCTCAGCTCCCTCACACTCGCTGTGTGACCTTGGGCAATTTATTTAAATCTCCCTGAGCCCCAGTTTCCTCATTTGTATAAATGATGCTTATTCCCTTGCAGAGTTGATGTGGGAATGAAGGGAAGGATCTTGGATTTGCCTGGCATATACTGGATGGTGACTTCGAGGAGAGCCTCAGTTGTTGGGGCTGGCCTGGGTAACAGTCACTGATTTGGTTCGGCATTGCTTTCAGACTTACCTTGGTTTGGACCTGGATCCCTGAGCGATTCTAGAGGAATTCCTGCCCCCATTCCCACCCTTCGTTGCCACCCAAATTTTGCTTACAATCAGGAGGAGGTCACAGTGTGTCCACCATGAACCCATCCTCCATGTGAGGTACCATGTCACAGGGGGGTTCAGAGGACTACCCCTAAATGCTGCTGGGTCTCCAGCCTCACGAGGGGCACTGGAGGTTATGGGACCTAGGGCTCACACACACAGAGATCTCAGAGATGAAGCCGTGTGGGAATTTAGTGGTTAGCAGAACGTGGGGGTAGTTTCTGAGAGAGTCCTTGGTTCAGCAGCGGTAAAAGCAGAACTAAGTCCTGGGTGGGGCTAGTACTCCTTATACAGATTCTGTGACACTCCATCTGCAAGTTAAGTTTTGAAACAGGCCGGCTAACCTCATCATTCTCTGACTCATTGGATATAGACTACACTTGGTCATCTCCCTTTGCTAATAGGGAAACTGGCTTAATTAACAGAAGGAAATTAACTTGGGTCATTTTGCAGCAAGAATCTCTTTCCAAAGAGGGGCTGGCTGTTTTTCCCTTCCTGTGAGCTGACATTCGTACAGCCCGTAATTCCAGAGGCTGTGTGAGCATGCTGTTTCTGCCAAATGACAAGCGCAATATTTTCCTGATCAAACTCTCAAGCCTCCCCTTGCTCCTCCAACATCTGAGAATGGAGTAATAAGCTATCCAGAATGATTTTGCAACTTGGGAGTCATTTGCATGTCTTTGTAATATGAGAGTCAAATGCCTGTTCTCAGTAAATATAAGCCTCCCAGTTGACTTAAGGTAATTGAATGATTTTAGATTTATTGTGTGTATACTTTTCTCCTCAGCCACTGATTCGAAGCAGGCATAAAATCACATCAGAAAACCCGAGTTTCGATATTCGAGTCGGTTCATCTGAGTTCAACCCCAAACATGTAGAAACCGGGTTGTCAATTCTAGGCATGGATCCCTTTGTCTATGAAGCTCAGAGTCTCCCCCAGAGCTGAGGGTAATGTCTTTCCTCGTATGATGCTCTGGGGCAATTCTGAAAAGGAAAAGCAGAGAAAGATGCTTTTGACTTTATTCCAATGTGTTTCGCTTTCCTTTTTAACTAATTTTTATACTATAAATAATTTTCTTTCCCAGTTCGTTTTGAATTTCTCTAATTCACTTCCAGATGTTCATTGTGGTTCGGTTTCGTAGTTCGTGTAGGCATTTTGCTGTGTTCTCTTCTTCCCTGCCCTTAGTTTAAAGGAGGTCTAAGCTCATAGTGTAGCCATATTTCTGGAGAGACCTGCCACCTTTACAGGATTTACTGTGGTCATTTTCTCTCTCTCTCTCTCTCTCTCTCTCTCTCTCTCCCCCCCCCAATATGGTTCTTTGTGAATTAAAATCAAGGTTCCTAGGGCTGGAGGTAGGAGTGGGGCATGGGAAGTCTAGCCACATTATAATGAATAATAATAATAGCTGTCTTCCTCTGTTGTGAGCTCTCCCAGGCAGACTGTGTCTTATTCATCTCTGCATCCCCAGCTTTGCACGTAGGGTCCAGTGCATAAATGATGCTCGGTGAGTGTGTGTTAAATGAATGAACTAATTTTTGCAGATCCTTTTATAATTTATAAAGATATACCACACAGCAACATGGAGTGATTGTTTTCAAGACCTCAACAAAACCATTTCCTCCCTCATTTCATTATGATTGTGAAATGCCTTTGGAATTTTGGAACAATGATACTTTTGCTGTATGCCTTTCATGAAAAGCCAAAGTTTAAATTTTTTTTTTTTTTTTAAATTCGAGGGGCTGTGGAAGGGAAGGGTGGGAAGGAGTCTGTGAACTGGATATGTTTCTTGTAGGGAAATATTAAAATATAGTTATTTCTGGATTTGTGTGTGTGTGATTACAACCACTGTTTATGGCTCTTTTCTTCCACTTTTACTAGGATGTAGGTAAATTTTAACAAAAGCGAAAGCTGTGTTTTAAAAGGTTAAGAGCAAGTAGGCAGGAAGGGAGAGACTTTGTTTTTACAACTTGTGCTTGGACTTGGCAGATGCTCAAGGTGATTCTGCTTACCCAAATAATCCACGCTGTTTCCACATCAGCAACAGCTGAGCTCCCCTTCCACTGTAGACCAACCAGGCTCCTCTGTCGAGACATTGTGGATGATTTCCACAGCCATTACCCGTCCACCTCTGGGAGAGACTCACCCCGGAGTTCATAACCAGGCAGTTTTTCTTAAGTGGCTTCATCTGAGTTGGCACTCATCACCTCCTGCTGACTGTTTCCCTCAAACTCAAGTGGGAAAGCAGGAAAATAACTGTATTATTATTTTCCCCAAGTCATGAGTTAGCACCTAAGATAAAGGCCAGAGTCAGCAAAAGCAGGCAAACTTAGAACTTTAAGAAATTAGAAAAGTCTTTGATGTTTCCAGCTAAAGCCAGAGCTCTGCTCAGACTTACAACCCAGAACAAAAATTTAGGGGCCAAATGCAGTTGAAATAAAATCCAGAAGAACTTCTAGGTAATGACAGAACTTCTGCCCTGAGACACTGAGATTTCTTTCCCATCGTGGTTCTTAGAAGCGTACAATTTAGTGTGTTCATATGCATGCCCCATTTGGTCCTGTGAAAGACAGAGAGAAAGAAAGAGAATCTTTTAGTAAAGACTGTGATTCAAAATATATATTACATTGACTTATCACCGATATTATCCCAGTGTGTCAGAAAGCATATTGCTCAGAAGTGGGAAGTACAGTCATTTGGAAGTACTCGTTTTGGCCTTGGCCTGGGATGACCCTGGCCTATTACAGATTCATACTCTGTAGCTCTATCAGTTCCTAGGGCTGCCGTAACGTAGTCCTACCAACTAGGTGGCTTAAAACCACAGAAATTTATTGTCTCACAGTCCTGGAGGCTGGCAGTCTAAAATCAAGGTGCCAGCAGAACCGTGCCCCCTCAGACTCTGCGTGGAATCCTTCATTGCCTCTTCCTAGCTTCTCATGGTTTGCTGGCATTCTGTAGCATGCCTTGGCTTATAGCTACATAACTCCAATTTCTGCTTCTGCCATCATGGGGCGTTCTTTCTGTGCATCTCCATGTCTTCACATGGCCGTATTCTTACAAGAACGATCACGCTCATGTTGAATCAGGAGCCCACTCCACTCTGGTATGATTTCATCTTAACCAATTACACCTGTGGTGACTCTGTTTCCAAATGAAATCACTTTCTGAGGTACTGGGGTTAGGATTTCAACATACCTTTTTTTGGGGGGGGGACACAATTCAATCCCATGACTACTTCTACCCTATATGTAAATACTTCTGCTTGAGAGCCCTCAAAGGGCTTCCCTGTTCTTCTCTGATAATGGACCAACTCTACAAAACCTTCATTTGCTCTCTCCTCAAGCCCTGGGGTTTTCCTCCTTACCACTCCCCCCACCCACCACACACACACGGTTGTTTTTCAATATACCTGTTCCCCACATTTGTCTTTAAATCTTTTTTTTTTTTTTTGTGATGGCTTTGATGTTCCATTCTTCATGGACTCAAAAACAAATACCTTGATAAAAATTTAAAATGGCTCAGCCGTCATGGGAAACAATGTGGAGTTTCCACAAAAAATTAAAACCGAACTACTGCATGATCCCACAGTTGCACTTCTGGGTATATACCTAAAGGAGTGGAAAGCAAGGCCTCAAGATATTTCTAAAACCATGTTCATGGAAGCACAGTCTATTGACAATCGGCAAAAGGTAGAAGCAACTGAAATGTCCATAGATGGATGAGTGGTCTGTGCATATAATGGTAGAGTGTTCAGCCTTAAAAAGGAAGGGAATTCTGATACATGTTACAACGTGGATAAACCTTGAGGATATTACACCAAATGAAATATTCCAGTCACAAAAAGACAAATACTCTAGGATTCCACTTACATGAGTTAGCTAAGTAGTTTAATTCATAGAGGCAGAGGGGCCTCCCGGGTGGCTCAGGTGGTTAAACACCCGAGTCTTGTTTTCAGCTCGGGTCATGATCTCAGGGTCATGAGATTGAGCCCCATGTTGGGCTCTGTGTTCAGCGGGGAGTCTGCTTGGGATTCTCCCCCTCTCTTTCTGTCCTTTCCCCCCATGTACATGGGTGCGCACGCACACGCACCCTCACTCCCAAATAAAATATAAATACAATCTTTAAATTCATAAAGGCGGAATGCTGGTTGTCAGGGCCTGAAGGAAGAAGGGAATAGAGAGTTATTGTTTGACGGGCATAGAGTTTCAATTTTGCAAGATGAAAAGGACTTGGTGATAGGTGGTGGAGATGGTTTCACAACAGCATGGATGTACTTAATAACACTAAACTGTACACTTACGGTTAAGGTGGTAAATTTTTATGTTATGGATATTTTACCACAGCTAGACCTCTCCACAATTTTTCATTTGTCCCTGTTTCCTGCGGGCCAACCTCTCCCACTCTCTGATTTCTCTTCACGTTCAAACACACTCAAGACTTCCTTTTCCCAGGAAAAAAAACTTTACTTCACCTTCTGACATACCAGCCATGATGTGCTTTTCTCCTCTTGCCCTCCCAACCAAGATTTCTTACACAGAAGAGTCAATAGTCAGCATCTTCATTCCTCACCATTTGCTTTTCTTACTGACCAAAAACCTGGCCTTCATTTACGGTGTCATTCTAGAACTTGGTTGTCCAATGGAATAGCTACTCATTAAATGTAGCTATCTTAAACTTAATTAAAATTAATGAAATTTAGAAGGCAGTTTCCTTGTGGCGCTAGCCATGTTTCAAGTACTCAACAGCCACATGCAGCTAGATGCTCATGTATCAGATAGAGGCAGATAGAGAACATCTCCATCATCTCGGGAAGTTCTGCTGGACGGGAAGCACTGTTCTCGAACAAGGTCTCTCGGACTCATGAGAATCACTTTGAGGGCTTGTTAAAACACAGAGCTCAGGCTCCACGATCAGAGCTTCTGACTCAGGAAGTCTGGGGGACTGGCTAAGAATTTGCATTTCAGCAAGTTCCCAGATGATGTTGATGCTGCCGGATATCCTAGCAGAACCTTCTCTTAGATTCCCAGTGAATTACTCTGATACTAATCTAATGGTCTCTTAGTTCTCATTTCAGACTGCAACTGACATTACAAAGCTGACCACAAATTCTCTTTTTCTCCCCCCTACTTTCCTGGTGATATTTTATTTTGATCTCTCACTAATACTGTTTCTTTGTCTCTCTCTCTCTCTCTTTTTTTTTCTGACTTCTCTCATCCAGTTAACAAGACCCATCTCCAACCATGTGCTCACTTCTTAGGGAGGTTTTACACCTGTGTTGTTTAGGTTTCCTCCTACGTGTGGCTGGATGGCTCTCAAATAAACATTGTTCTATTTCTAAGGCACATCTTCTGATTTGCGGGATAACCGGGATAACCGTATTTGAATATAACCCAAGTCTTAACACTGTGATGTTAAAATCAACACTCCTGTGTCTCTGCCCTCTCTGGCCAATGAGCTGATGCTTCCCAGATGCCTGATAATTGTTGCCATGCATTTCTTTAAGTGATGTTAAGATGCTTGCATGAAGAGCTCCATAGAAATGTCAAGTATTATGTGTACCTGTTCATTAAATATTCATGCAGTTAGAAAAGTCACCACTACAGTACACTGAGTAATTTCCTTAATGCCTTTCCTCCTGGTGACCAACTGTTTTATAGACTTAATCTGCTTAATCCTTTCCATGAGGTATCGTGGGGGTCACACAGGAATATGCCCATTTTCAAATTAGGAACTGAGGTGCAGAAAAGTCTAGAAGAGTGACCCGAGTCTCAAAGCTTGTTACACTTCTGCCAAGGAGCGCCAGCTTCTGTGCATCACTTGCAGGCTAAGCCCCAACTCTCTTGTAAAGCCCCCAACTCCCGTGCGATGCTCCCACTACTAGAGAACACTAAGCTTCTGGATTCAAACAGAAAAAGAAATTGCTAAATGTGATTCAACGCATACTTCGCATAATGCATTTCTGTGACACTTCATAGTAATGAGATAATTACCATGGGTACAGTATTAGAGTATACGTATTCTGATAAGTTACAGCTGTAAGAAATCAGTAATGGCCATTAATCATTCCATGTTCATTCTTTACAAATCTCAGACTAGAAGTTAAGCCGCAGAGTTCCAACAAACCTCAGACAAATTTTATCGTCATCATTTCTGCCATTTAGACGAAGAGTTTATGAATACAATAGACTCTCCCTAATTTAAACTAATTTGGGCAAAAACAGCTGCCTGAATTGAGAAAAATCTGAACCGAAGTGTAGTGTAAATCTGTACTACATGTATATATGTAAAAGTACTAACTGCAATTCAAACGAGACTATCAAACTGTTAGTAAATAAGCATCCTTGGGGAACTACTTTAATATACGAGAAGAGTTCATAATGCATGTATCAATTGTTTATTTAAATTTGAGTCTCTGGAGTGCTTGAGTCCTTGAGACCCATTTCTACCTTAAGTAGGTTAAGCTTTCCTACTGTTCCCCTTATGATCTTTATTATACCTATTCTTTTACATAATAAGCTCTTTCTTAGTACATAAGAATACATATCAGGGGGCGCCTGAGTGGCTCAGTGGGTTAAAGCCTCTGCCTTCGGCTCAGGTCATGATCCCAGGGTCCTGGGATCGAGCCCCGCATTGGGCTCTCTGCGAAGCAGGGAGCCTGCTTCCCTTCCTGCCTCTCTGTCTACTTGTGATCTCTGTCTGTTGAATAAATAAATAAAATCTTAAAAAAAAAAAAAAGAAGAATACATATCAGGTTGGCCCTTAGCCAAGTTACAGCTAAAGGCAAAACGATCAGGAATGGAATGAATCAGGTTTTACTACATAATGTGTAGAAACAGCAACAGACACAAACTTTCTCATTCTCTCAAATTTAGGAATTAGTTACATATTTTAGAAAAAGACCATGAGGTTAAGAGGAACCCTGAAATGTTGGTTGGTTCACCTTCCATGTGTATCCCAATTAACTAGAGGATAAAATTCTTACCTGCTCGATTTAGAAGGAATTGTGGACATTATTTTGTCCAGGCCAAAACAGAGTTGGAAATATTCAACTGGTTTCCATGGGACACACAGATTAGTCATGAGGGAAGTGATTGTAGGACCCAGGGCCCCTGACTGGAAGCCTAAGGTTAGGCCCACACCCGTCTGCCTTTTCTCGGTGATAAATGTGGTAGCTGATACCCAGGAAAGGTGGATAGCTCCTCCTTGTAATCTGGTCCAGTATCTAATGACCCAAACTGGGTCATTCAGGCTCTTTGTGTAATTTCAGACCATTTATTCAGAATCTTCCTGGTGGAGGTAGAGAAGAGCCACACACTGTTCTAGAAATTAACCAGACTGTGGTCACCAGAATAGGAAAACGGCTGTTGACTATGTCCGACAAGTGTTACACATAATGGGAGCCTTTTCTGGTGGACACTTAGGAACAGAATGACAATAGTCAACCGGTTGTGAATTTCTTCAAAATTCAGGGGTCCTGTGCATCTTTCATATTCTCCATACCCAGCTCAGCACCTGACCCCAGGATGACCATCCGAAAATGAAGAATCCTTTTAAATGAACTACGTGATTTACACACTTTTGTTTGGAAGACAATTGTGATTAGGATGTAAGTGTTTTTTGTTTTTGTTTTTTGTTTTTTCAAATTTCCTAAAGCCACGAAACCTGTGCAGAAGAATTTAATGAATTCTTGCTCTCTGACTTAAGATGAGGCTCTTAGTTACTTGGTAACTACCGGCCAGAGTTCAGCTGCCCATCTGAGTTAACAGTGCCTTCCCGAGTGATTTTTGAAAGTGAGTCACTGATTTGAATCCAGAGTCCAAGGAGAGACTCTCTTAGAGCTGGAACAAGCTTTGGAGGTCGGGCAGGCCAGCCCTCTCATTTTGTAATTGAGGAAACAGAGGTCCGGAGAGGTTAAGTAAGTGCGACCTGATCACATAATTAAGTTTGTTTAGTTGCTGTGCTTTAGTGAGATCTGGAAAGAACCACATGCATATTTTTTGCTTTTCAAGTTCCTGACATTTTCTGTTGTGTACACTCAGGGTATTTTTAAATACTGATAAGCATGTGAATGCAGACCTCATTTAGTTAAATCTGGCAGTGTGGGCCGTCTTCAGTGAAATCTATTACATTGCCTTGCTTGATGCCTTTATGTTCAGCTCTTTTCCATTTGCAGTGTTCGATTGGACAAAAGGTAACAAAATATTTATTGCAGTAAAAATCTCCCTTCCCTTTTTTTTTTATAGTCAGGTAACTTCAAAAACATCCCTGAAGTCATCATTTGTTGTTACAAAAATTTTGCTTCAGAACTCAGACCAAGGTGAAAAAAATTGCATCCCAGGGGAGTTTTAGAGCGCCGGTAACCATGCAAAAGTAGACTCTTATAGAAAATATTATGCAAACCTAACTGTAGCATTACAATGGAAACTGCATAAATAATGTCTGGATGGCTAGGTAAGAAAGATAAAACCATTGAAATACACACTTTTGACTCCACACTGTTACAGTCCATTGACAGTGTACCACAACGGGAACAGAAGGTTAACAAACTCTGAACCCATTACAGGCAAAGAAACGGATTGCGTGGGGCATGGGGCTACAGCAGGGAATCCTGACTATCATTCCTTGTTCTTCCTCTGATTTACACTGTTGTTCTAGTGTCTCTATGCCTCAGCTTTCCTTCTCTGTCACTCTCTGAGGTGGGATGATTGTCCATATAAAGTAACATTTATACTTAAGCCTCAGGACATGGTTCTGATTCAGCATCTCCTAAATAATAGCACGGCTCTTCTGCCCACATTGAGGTTTTGCTTAGCACACTCGTTGGCCAGTAGTTAAGGAGTAAATATGAAATGTATTTTGAATTGGGGGTTAAAACCAGGGGACAGACACTTTTTAAAAACTATGTTGTTGTAGGGATGCCTGGGTGGCTCAGTTGGTTAAGCGGCTGCCTTCGGCTCAGGTCGTGATCCCAGCGTCCTGGGATCGAGTCCCGCATCGGGCTCCTTGCTCAGCAGGGAGCCTGCTTCTTCCTCTGCCTGTGCTCTCTCTCTCTCTCTGACAAATAAATTTAAAATAAATAAATAAAACAAAAAAAAAACTATGTTGTTAAACACTGGACCCAATAGCAATTTTCAGTTGAATCAAAGCATGCGCAAATTTGTGCAAGATAGAGTAGTTATTGAGGGCCTGTCCTACGAAAGACACGGAGAGGACAGAGATAGGTTTAAACCAGATTATTCATTGTATTCGCTTGTTAGGACTGCCTTCACAAAGTAGCACACACCCTGGGTGGCTGAGACAGTAGATACATGTTTCCTCACCAGGTCTGGAAGCTGGAAGTCCAAGGTCAAGCTGTCAGCATGGTTCTCCTTGGCTTGTAGATGGCTGTCTTTTTTGTGTGGCTTCACATGGTCTTCCCTCTGTTCATATCTTTGTTGTAATTTCTTCTTCCCATAAGGACACAAGTCAGATTGGGTTAAGGACCACCCTAATGAACTCATTTTAACATAATGACTCCCATTTTTTTAAAAGATTCATTTATTTATTTTAGAGAGGTGGGGCAGAGGGAGAGAGTCCTCAAGCAGACTCCCCGCTGAGTGTGGAACCTGACACAGGGCTCCATCCCACGACCCTGAGATCATGAGATCATGAGATCATGACCTGAGCCGAATTAAGAGTCACACGCTCAACTGACTGAGCCACCCAGGAGCCCCTAACTTAATTACCTCTTTAAGACCCTATCTCCAGACACAGTCACATTCTGAAGTGTACTGGGGTTAGAGCTTCAGCACGTGAGTTTGGGGAGGGCACAATTCAACTTGTATCATTAGTCACGAGCACTGGCTTCACAGATGTTTGCCACTTGGGGTGCCCCTGTGGTGAATGTAGACTACTACATTGCTGACTCCTTTGGAGAGTTCTTTGACATAGAGGTTTGGTAATAAGTATACATTTTCATCAAGAAAGGGGAATTTTGGAGTTGATTGTTGTTTTTAGGGGTTGAAGTGGGTGATTGGAAACATTGGGAAATCCACATCCCCAAGAACAGGGTAAAAGCCCAGGGGACTAAACTAATACAAACACTTGAGGATCTGATGGTGATTGCCGACATTGCCATCCTCACTGGAAGTCCCCGTTCCGAAACAGCCGGTACTTGGTTAACCCCAGGAAATTTGGCAGTTACATGTCCAGTTCCTACACAAACACAGGGACCGAAGGTTTTACTCTTATCTTCACTGTTCACTGACTTTCAAGACTGGGAGAACTCTGTGGAACACAGTCAAGTCTGGTCTTTGAGCTTCAGGTTGGACCTAGAGGATTTACACTTCTACCCTTTAAAGGGCTAAGAAAAGGTCTATCCCGGCTTGGCCTTGGTCACTCCCTGTATGTAATTGAAATTGCTGCCCACAGAAGTCAGAGTGAGGTTGTAAGGAAGAGGCTGTATAAGTGACTCTGACTGTTGCTATAACAACAGGACCTTGGTCTAATTTATTTTGAAAAATGAATTTCAGCTGATGGGATGAAGCCAAGCAGCTTCTTGGCCCCACTGCCAGCCTCCAGAGCTCAGTTGCTTACGGATCGAGTGTTCAGTGTTGCCCATGCTGCCCTCCGGTTGAACATTTTCAGAGCCAGTTAAATCACACCTATGTTTACCCGAATGCCAGTGTGCCAGTGTGTGTGTGTGTGTGTGTGTGTGTGTGTGTGTGTGGACATCTTCACCCATGGATGAGTCATCTGGAAATAAAAATTCTCTAGTTCGGCCTTGTCTCCTGTTCGTGAACAAAAGTTATTCCAAAGACATGTAAATAATGGGAATCCCCTTGCTGGTAAATCAAGGCAGGTCCCGTAGCTTTCAGTTTTGGAGTAAAAGCCTGCTGTTTGGAATGGAGATCTGGGGGTCACACACTGTCTAGAAATAAGAATAATGTCCTGTTCGGTCCCTGGCTGAGATGGTGGGGAGGGGAGATGGGATGTAGACGGAAGAAGTTGAGAATTCTCTTCTAGGGGGTATCTTCTAGCTGGGCTTTATGCGAACTATACCGCACCAGAAAGAGCAATGTCTGACCTCTTTGAAGGAAGCAAGAGGCTTTTTATAGACTAGGCAATCTTATTTCAATACTTTGGTTTTCCAAAGGAAGATAAACTTGTGCTAGGATTGTACTGGAAAACGGTGTCAGGTGTGGATACTGTGGGCTATTTGCGTCCCCCAAGCTGGGTGCAGGACTTAAGCACCATTGAGCAGACCGGGTCTCCTGGAAGGGGCTAAAGACTAAAATGAGAATTTCTCGTTGAAAAGAAGGGACATTTTGAGTAAACAGTGCAACAAAAATATTCTTGATTTTTACCCAAGGGAGAGAAAAGTACTGAGCCTCCCTGAAGCATTCCTCCCTCCCTCCTTCCTCCTCCCAGAGAATAAACAAATCAAAATCTCATGTGTTTCGTCGGAACATGCCCATTCTTGGGTCTGTGTTGTTGGTGTAAGTCTCCAGCTGTGAAGGATGCAGATAAGATCTGATCTTCTCATTTGCCCTCTTCCTCTCTATGGTTTTTTCTTCTTCCTCACCAACCTCCTTCACAGTCATTTCTTTACAGCTCTAAATAAAATCCCATTAGGAATTTCAGATTGTAATACGAGGTCACGCATGTAGGCATGTTTGAATACATAACATATGCGTGACTTCTAGTAAGAGATGGCAGAGACGTTCCTAAGAAAATCGTTTCTTGTCCTTAGAAATAAATGCAATGTAATACGTGTGCGTGTGTTTATGTATATGAAAAGACAGAGCCGTTGGGGGTTCAGACTGTGGAATCCGACGGCAACCACAGATCTCAGAGGAGCTTTTCTGACAGACCGCTACCAAGGAAAGGAAGCTGCCACTGGGATGCACATTGGCTCCCTCCCGAAGTTTTCAGGGCTGCAACTCTCATCACTTCTCAAACACATGCTACATTTGCAAAGGAACATCTTCCCTCGGAGAGGAGCACAACGGTTTTCTGTGAATCGGGTAGATCTGACTGGGAGATGTGAACACATCCTTCTCAGACCGTCACGACATGGGTGTCTGAAACCCTTTCCCAGAATTTCTCAGCAAGGTTTGCTCATGTTTAATCGGGATGGGAGTCTTCAGATGCAAAACAACAGAGTAGGTGAGAACAAGTACGGCTAAGAAGGAGCTCTGCTCTGTGCCCTGGGACAAATTATTAGCCTCTCTGAGCCCATTCCTCATCCATCACAGAGCTGTTGTGAGGTTTAATCAAGGTAATATATGTAAAGCGCTTAGCTTAAGGCCTGGTACAGGGTAAGCTCTCAGTCAATTAGAATATTAAATGACAAGTTTATCTTGAAACATTTAGTAAGCAGTGAATCAAATTCTCTGGCAAAAACTTAGAAGTTTAGAGCTTTCAGGGCACCTGGGTGGCTCGGTCAGTTAAGCATCTGCCTTTGGCTCAGGTCAGGCGTCCTGGAATCGAGGCCCATGTCAGGCTCCCTGCTCAGCGGGAAGTCTGCTTCTCCCTCTCCCCTTCCCTCTGCTCCTTCTCTCTCAGTCTCAAATGAATAAATAAAATCTTTTTTAAAAAAAAGTTTAGAGCTTTCTACTGAAAGCTATTTGCGGAGATTTGAAAATCATATAACCTTGGCATTTGCGGAGAGAACAGTCGGCTTTTAACAAGTTAATAATAACAAGTTAATAACTGTTGAAGCACCAATTCGAACTACATGTATGAAGCTTGTGAAAAATGTTATAACTTCAGATATAAAAAGTACACAGGATTCGTGTGACTTGTGACGAGAATATAACGTATTCATTCCATTGAGAGAAAGCCAAGAGCCTGTGTGAACATGTATGTATTTGGAAGTATGGAGATTGGAGAGCTTGGGACTTAGCATTTCTAAACGTCAAGGGCCTGACTGCCACTGCTGCTGATGTCTTATGATCCACTCTCAATACGCTGTACATTTAGTCGGTGCTTATTACCCGTTTAAGAATAACCAAAGGACAGGGGGCGCCTGGGTGGCTCAGTCGTTAAGCATCTGCCTTCCGTTCAGGTCATGATCCCAGGGTCCTGGGATCAAGCCCCATGGCAGGCTTCCCTGCTCAGCCTGGAGCCTGGTGCTCCCTCTTCCTTTGCCTCTCCCCATTTGTCCTCTCTCTCTCTCTCTCAAATAAATAAATAAAATCCTAAAAAAAAAAAAAAAAGAAGTAGAAGAACTGAAGGATAAAAGGATACCTAAAAATCCAGATACATACACAAAAATTGCTTTAAAAAAGTACCTTATTCTGGCACCTCACAGCTAAAATTGGGTGAGCATCCGTGCTCTGTACACTGAAGAGAGGTACACTGAAGAGAGAATGTACACTGAAGAGAGGTACAATCACTCTCAGGTACACCTAAGACTACTTGGAAATGGCGTTTTAAATCTGACTCATAGGAGAAAGGAACAAGATCATGGTCATTTCTAAAAATAACCTCAAAGTCCCCCTGAATGGCCCTGTTCCCTTGAGCTGGGGACTGAGCAGTGGCCCAGCATTCCCTTGGGCATTTGTGGCTGAGGTTACAGATACCGACCAGGAGGGTGAGGCCCCTTTAAAGATGATTCTTTTCCCCCTGGGCATTTCAAAATGGGGATTTCTAATTGCCTATTGCTGACATTCCCTCCAGAGACCCAACATTTCCCACTGATCAGATCCAAAGAAGTTGCATCCTGGGATGGTCACAAGTAGAGGTTTTTAACTCTTGGGTCTCAGGGAAATAACGTGTGTGTGTGTGTGTGTGTGTGTGTGTGTGTATTTTTCATATGACTTTTATTATGTAGTAAACTTGTTTTCTTTCTAAAATAATGTTAGAAGTGTGTAAGGCTGATGAGGAAGCCTTCAGGAGTTGTGATAAGATTTCTTTTTCTTTTTGTGTTGCTCTGCCCTTTACATAGATCTCCTTTAAAAAAAAAAAAAAAGTACTCAACTTTTGTCAATACATGTCTGACATGTGTTTACTTTCAGATGTGGTCTTTGTTCTTAGGACCAAGTCCACGCCCCAGCGCCTGGTGCATGGGTACACAGGATACCCTCCGTTCATTTGGATGAAAGCAAGGGGAAGTATATGTATAATATGGAGAGAGAAAATGATCCAGGATATTACTTTGCTCCGAGAAACCTAAAATGTAAAAAATAAACATTTTCATGAAAAGTGTTATAGAAATCCAGCACGTTTCTCCAGAATCCAGGGTCCTCTGAGGTTTCAACTAAAACAAGCGTGAGTGTTGTTTCTTAGTCCTGTTTGTGAGCTGTCCCAGAGTATCACCAATTAACTCAGGAACATTTTATATGGACACTGGGTTTGTGTGTGTATGTATATTTTTTAAAAAATCACACCAACAACTTCAGAATGTCAGAACTCCCAACAGAATTCTTATTCTAGATCAGAATTCCTAAAAACTAGGGATCCTGGACCAATTACCTCAGAGGAATCAAGGTTTTTATTAAATTTCCTTAGATACCCTGTGCCTCCAACCTGTGTCCCACTCTGGGTCCCACCTTGAGCTACTAAATCAAAAACTGTGGAAATGGGACTGAGAATTCTGCATTTTTAACAGCTCTCCAGGTCACTTTAGAGTTGGATAATGAATGCTCTAGAACATTGAACTTCTAAATAAACCTCAAAAAATCCTTTCTAAAGGTGCTTAAATCTGGAAGATAGTTGTGGAAGTGTTTTTGCACACCGTACATACTCTAATAATTAAAATATCTAACATATGAGTATTTTGGGTCACTCTTCAGATTTATTCATGTGTTCATAAGCTTATCTGCTGGTAGAATGGGAAGCATACCCGTATGAAAATTGATACAGCGAATCATCTTCTAGTTTGGTTGGAGCTGATCAAAATGACCAAAATGTGCTCTTTGAGCCTCTAAATTAGTTATAGCATCTGCAAACTGAAATTCCAATTCATCTTCACGTCCTGGGAAATGGCTGTATCTCTAATATGGTGAAGGAAGTTCACTCATGGTGTTGGTTGGTGAGTGAAAACCACCTAAAGCCTTCGTATGGAAATTCAAAATTCAGATATGAAAATATCCAGCATTTTGAGTTGACACACTTGTCAAAACATCTGACCTTGGTAACGGCACACGACGTCTGTGGGTTTCAGTTTCAGTTTTCCTTTACACAGTTCTCTTCCTGTGCTCTCTGGTTCTCTGTACAGGTTCCCAGAATCCTTAGGAGTTCTCAAAAATATTGAGGAGGGGACAGCTCACAAGACCTTTCCAGCATCTTAAAGGAACTAAAATAAACTGGACATTTACTCAATAGTCATGAAAACGCTAGGCAGGCCAACATTTTCAAGTGTGTACTTTGGGGGATAATTCCATAAATTCAGTGTGGTCATTTGGGAGAGAGCCTTAGCGGTCATTTCTATGTACAGTCGCACGAAGAAACAGGAAAGCGGTTACAGGATGTGTATGAGAATGCCGTGCTCCTGACCCTGGACTTGTGGGAGGGGCTGTGCAGGGTTGACTGTAGAGAAGGTAATGTCTAAACTGAATTGGGAAGGACAAATAGATTTGCTCAGGTGAAGAAGTTGGATAAGAGGGTATGTAACCTATGCAAAGTCCCAGAGAGACAGAGAATAAACACTGTATGTCCCGAGAACTGCAAATAATTACATGTAGCCCGAGATTTAGAGTTGATTGGCACTGGTGGCTGGGGACAGGTGGAAGGGAAGAAGGTTAGAGGTGTTAGTTAAGACAGGGGAGGTAAGTAAGCAGGGGTGAGGATTGAGTTGCGGAGGGCCTCTCTGCCGAATTTAGATGACGCTGAAGACAGAAAAACGGCAGGTGAGGAATGGGCATGACCTGGTTCACACTTTATAAAGAAAATTTACAGGCACAGTGCAGAGAATCGGTTTGGAGGGGAGCGAGCAAGACTGTGGCAGGGAGAGTCGTTCGGGAGCTGCTGCAGAAGGCACGAGAAGTGTTGATGATCTGAACAAATGCAGTGGCATTGGGGGTGGAAGATGAAAATAAAATTCATAGATGATAAGAACAGATAGTTCTGGAGGTTTAATTGGGTGTGGGTGGTGGGGAGAGGATGGGATCGGGGGTGATTCCTGAAAACAGTACGAGAGAGCATTCTGACAACAGCATCTCAGCATCGGAGTCCAGTGCCAGGGAGGAAGGCACAGCCAGGATTTTCCATCCCAGGTGAGGGTGTGGTGTGGGCTCTGCAGTCAGGCCTGAGTCTGAATTTGAACCTGGGTTGAGCCCCCTTCCACTTTTCCCTACCGCCCCCCTACCCCGGCTCTGTCATTTTGTAATCTCGCATAATGTCACTATGCCTGAAGTTCCTTCTCCAAAAGATAGTTATAATAAACCCTACTTTTTACAAGCATTAGACGTAGGAGACAGGAATCTGATGGCTTACCCCAATGGTTTTCATTTTAAAGGGCTTCATTATTAATAGTAGTATCATTCTCTTTACTCCCAGGCTCCGCGACCCTGCCCCAATTTCATACAAAATTAAGGATGAGGCAATATGAGGTTTTTGTTTTGTTTTGCTTTGTTTTATCTTACTAATGCTGCTAAAAGCCGAAAGGCAGAAAGAATCTATTTTCCATGGATATGCTGGCCCAGGGGACCCCTAAGAAAGCCCTCTGTGTCAGCAGAGGCCTGGTAACCCTAGCTAGGGAACTCATCCCTGTTATGGGTGTTAGCTATCTCTCCCCATTCCACCTTCTCCAAAACATTGACCTTTTCCCCATTGAGCCGGAAGACCAGCACATGACCTGCCCCCAAGGTTTCATAGGAGGATAAAATATGATCCAACGTGAAAGTACTTTATAACCCCAAAGGCAAAGCTATTCTTATTACTGCTGCGAGTGTCCTATCAGCCCTCCCGAACCGTTCTGTCTCTCTCCGTCTCCCAATTTCTTTCTGTGTCTCTCAGTTCCTCTCTCCCCCTACCCCCATCCCCCCTTCCTGTCTGTCTGTCTCCCACACGCACATATACGCACATGACGGTTTCACAGAAACACGAGCTATCAAGCCACACTGTAAAGAGAGACTTATGCCGAAGCCATTCTGGAGGAGGATTTGTTTCCGTCGGAGGAACTGACACGTGACAGCGGCCCATATTGTCACAGGCATGGGATGCACAGAGTACTTCAGGCCCTGGCGCCGTAGCCTCCCTTCATGGGAGGAAACATTTACACGTAATAATAGTAATACAGGAACAAGGGAGCTGATGCTCAAGGAAGAGTTTCTGTGATTCTTCCACAGGGGCACAAGTCACACTAAGAAGCTTCCAGCTTTGTAAGGCAGAAGGGCCAGGGACTTCCACAAGAGGAAGCCATTTGGGACGAGACTCTTACCTGAGTCCGTGGGTGGCCAGGGCTCATCAGGATACCCCTCTCTTCAGTCGGCCGTCCTGCTCACTGAGCAGAGCTCTCGTGAGTTCCTCGGCCTTCTCAAGCTCACAGGTTCTGTCTCTTCCCGGCGATTCTCCTTCTATCTTCCAAGAAGGACATGAGAGAATTCGACTCACAGACCAGCCTCCTGTAGAGCAGACGATGATGAGACAGACAGTAGGGATGCTAAGATTGCTCTATTTTGGACACAGCTAGACAAAACATAAAACCACAACATAGCATATTTGATGACGTCTTTCTTATATTTCCAAATGTTGTATGTCAGGATACTGGCTCAAGGAGCCAGCAGTGGAGAACGTGAGGCCCTCAAGGGAAAGGAAATACTCAGCAGCTCCATTCAAGTCACATGCTGAAAATGCATTCGATTTGAACCTCCATGACCTAGTGCTACTCTACAATCTAGAACACGAATGCATTAGCACTCGGACTTCAGCTTGAATGGCAAACTTCATTTTTGTTGTCCATATTAAAAAAACAAAACAGAAAAAAACTATACCAGATGCTTGGAAAATGTGAGGATTTTTGCCAGCTAAAGAAGGAACAGAAATATCATTCTTCTACCTATCTGTAGTTTGAAGATTCAGGAAGTAATTGATCTCACTTGCAGTTGGGACTACCGGTATCATTGAATTTTAAAGATAACAATAGCTAAGGCTTACCTTGAGGGCTTACCGGGTACCAGGCATGAAGCTAAGTGTTGTCCATATTATTGCATTTAAGTGCGTTCTTGCACTAACTCTACAAGCTAGACATTATTAACCCATTTTGCAGATGAGGAAACCAAAACCTAGGAGAAGTGAAGTAAGTTTTCCAGGTTCCATTCATTCAAAAGACAGTGATTAACTATCAACTCTGCGCTACTGGGGACCCAGTAGTGAACAAAACAGAAAAATCCCTTCCCTCATGTAACTCACTTTCTAATGGAGGGGATCATAGCTAACATGTACTAAGTACCAGACAACATTTATGTGTATTAATTCTTAGGGGCTGGGGGTGGGGGGAGGGGGTGGTCTCGAGTTTGACTCCAGGCATTGTAACTACAGAGCCAGGGCTCCTGTTTCTTTCTGTCTTACTGCCCGGTACTACCTCACCCAGGTAGGCCCTCTCAGCTGGGAAGAGGTGAAACTTGGGGTCTCCAGCCAGACCTGTCCTTCAGCATGGTCTCAGGTACCACTCTTTTACAGAGAAACAAACAGACCACTTACTTGTCTTTATTTCCCCATCCTGCCCCATCTATTTCACAGCCAAAAATGGAATCATGGACCTGAACTTTCTAAAATAAAGTCAGGTTCATTTTTTAAACATATATATTTTTTAACATTGCTTCAGGTGGTGCCAAGGGCCCCAAATCTTCGCTTCTTTAGGGCCTGAAGCTGTGATATTTGAACTTGCTGCTGTGCATTGGAGCTCCGTTCAGGTATCTGCCATACCCGTGTTCAGAACCACAGTTTCCTGGGCTGTTCAATAAATAACAAAATTTTCTAGCAGTTTCTACCTCATACGATGGATCGAACCGGTATCTTCTTTGAAGTCAAAAGCCAGTGTGTCCCGGTTAGGCCCTTGTTTTCGGCAAGGCTGGGGTTCTACCAAGTGACTGCAGACAGTGTTTGGTGTTGTGATGAAAAATATAAGATTGAGGAGCAAGAGCTAGACTGGATTTTTTACTCAAGGACTTTTTCTGTTTACTTTGGAAGTGGAATTCTCTACTTATGAGAGAATAGCAATAGAGTGGCACTGCATAGACTCCCTCACATCATCTGGAGATTGGTCTTACTATAGGGAGGGCTCCTTGAGAGCCTTGGCGGTTCCACGTGTGAGCGCTGAAGAACAGGGTCAGGGGGAATTCTGCTCCTCTCTTTGTTTGCTTCTGTGGGGCACTGCGCCTTTGCAGGAATAGGAGAGTGCCCACGTGGAGGGCCGCTGTGCCTCTTCTCTGCTCCCCGTGTCGTCCTGCCTTCCACCTTCCACTCGAAGTTACTAAATCCCCCTTCTATCCTGAGTTAGTCTTCCTTGGTCATTCGGCAGGCACTCCCTCAGTACCTACCCTATGCCAAGCTCTTTGACCAGAGCCCCACACACTGGCCCCTGTCCGGCAGAAAGGAAGGGGGCAGATGGATGAATTAGGTTTATAGTTAATAAATCCATAGAGTTAACAAGAGTTTCTTCACTGGACTTATCTGAGAAGTGCAGTTACGTGGACATAACGCTTCACATTCTCCAGGGTCAGAGTTCCCATTACCAGTGAACCTCAGTTCCAGTGGTGAAAATTCCCACAGAACAGGAAAGCAAAGGCACCACAGCCTGGGGACTCCTGCTCTACAAGTTCCCCACCGGGGAGGTCTGGGTCCACTTTGACCTGCGACTTTTTGAGCAAAAAACTCTCTTGTAGCCTCAGGGATCTGCCCAAAAGACTGGATGGTGGCACTTTGCCTGAGCTGAAGGAGCGTCACACAGCTTCATCCATCACAGGTCATGCGCACAGGGGCCCTCTATTTGATTGCACACTTATTGCTAGCAATCTATGCAAACATGAGCTTTCCTATAAATAAGCCAGATGCACGCGCGCACATGTACACACACACACACACACACACACACACACACAGTCAGGTATTCCTCATGGTCAGTGGGGCTGCCTCCTGCTCTGATTAAAACTCACCTCTTTCAACTCCTGTGAATTAGATAATAGAATTAATCATTCAGTTTGCCATTATTTATTAACTACTGCTATGAACCCGAACACTAGATGGGGCCCCCATGGATATGCAGTAAGCAAATCAGTCAGAGCCTTCTTGGAGCTCACTAAAGAGACACTCAAGAAACTGCCCCAAAGTATGGTAGGAGCTCTAATGGGGAAGCAGAGGGTGCTGGAAAAACTTATTCCAGGATATCCAACCCAGTATAGGCGGGTCAAAGAAGGTACCTGATGTAGCTGGGGTGGGGAAGGGATGTAAGAAGATTTCCTAGAGGAAGGGAAGTCTGTGATACAATCTGAAGGATGGGTAGCTGTTAACCTGAGGGTGGGGAGAAGTTTGTTCCAAGAAAAGAAAACAACATGGACAATGCCCTGGAGGTGGGAGGAAGCTTGGCACATCTAAGAAACTGAAACACTTTCAAGGGAGTTGATAGAAAATGTTTGGCAGGGGATAAGGAGGTAACACTGAACAGAGAAGCAAGAAGATGAGCCCAGAATGATGAGCAGAAACCAGGTGAAGCAGGCTCAGATTGGATTTCAATCCGAAGGCAATAGAAACCATTACAGAGCTATAAACAGGAAAAGCTATATATTTCTTGAAAGAGGTGGCAGCATAGAGAACAGATTGTTGGAGAGCAAAGCAATGGATATAGGAACAGATGAAAGAGTAATGGAGGATGAATGGAGGCAAGGCAAAGAGTTAGAAGTACTGCTACAATTTAGCCAGATAAAATGGTATCCTGGCCTCGGATAGTGGCAGTGAGGTTGGAGTTGAGTGGGCATATTAGAGGGGTATGTTAGATGTGGAATCCATAGAACCTGGTGGTTGGTGATGGGAGACATTTTGAGAAGAAAGCTCAGGTTTCTGGTTTTGGTAAGTGAGTAGATAGTGAGTAGGGAACTGGGTAGATACTGAAATGGAGAGCATGGTTGAGGATCATGTTTGATAATCAGCTTACTGTTGAGACATGCTGAGTTTTACGTGCCTATGAAACATCCAGGAAGAGGATGCTGAGGTAGTAGAACTCCACAGGGAAGACTGGACTGGGTACATTGTAAACAGGATCATCAGCCTAGAGAAGATGGTTGAAGCTGTTGAACTGGAGGTAATCACGTAGGCAAGCATGTGGAGTCGGCAGGAACAAAAGCTGACAAGCAAACAATGAGGAATTCCATCATTTAGAAAGAACGACGACCACACATGACCCTGAGAAAGAGCAGACGGAGAGAAAGAAGGAAATCCAGAAATATGTGATAGCATGGAAAGCAATGGAAGCATGCTTTTAGAGCAGAGCAGGCTGCATCACGAGGTGCTGGGTGGTCAAGTAAGTAAGAACTGAAGAGAAGTTGTGGGTTATGTCAACCGTTAGTCTTCATTTCGGTGCTATTCGGTAAACGTTAAGTTCCATATGCTTAGAGGATTTTTAGTGTTTTTTTAAATATTGTTGATTTAATTCCTGGATGTCTTCAGTTAAGAGGTGAGAAAAGTTACGATAGGTATTCACATCTTTCTCGGGTATAACACATTTGGGGACAAGTCTCACATTTTGCGTTGCTTTGGAAAATAATAATGGATGATTCTCAGCTGTTAAGAGAAGTACTGCCTTTAATTGTCTCTTTTCCTTTGTTCCCTACCCTCCAATCTTTATTTTGTTTTCTATCTCTTAGCCTCAGGAGCTCTTCTTTTGGATAAAACCTTTTCCCACAGAATTTGAAGCCTGGCCACTCTTGAAATTAGATATAGAACTTCTTTCCCATGGGTGATAAAGCATTTAAAAGTTAGTTCACAGCAGTCGTGCACCACCTTGCTCAAGTAGTGAGCGACGACTTGGAGATTTACTCACCCTCTTTCTTTTTTCTTTCCCAGCTCCAAGAGACTGTGAAAAGGAAGTTGGAAGGAGCTCGATCACCACTTAATGGAGACCAACAGAATGGTGCTTGTGATGGGAGTTTTTCTCCAACGAGCAAGAGAATACGAAAGGACATTCCTACAGGAATGGAAACCATCAACATGCCACTACCTTCAGCTTCTCCTCTTCACCAACTTGACCTGAAGCCTTCTTTGCCCTTGCAGAATAGTGGAACTCACACTCCTGGGCTTCTAGAAGATCTAAGTAAGAATGGTAGGCTTCCCGAGATCAAACTTCCGGTCAACGGTTGCAGTGACCCGGAGGACAGCTTCACCATCCTGCAGGGCAAGGACCTCAAACAAGAGCCTCTAGATGACCCTACTTGCATAGACACATCAGAAACATCTCTTTCAAATCAGAACAAGCTATTCTCAGACATTAACCTGAATGATCAGGAGTGGCAAGAGTTAATCGATGAGTTGGCCAACACGGTTCCTGAAGATGACATACAGGACCTGTTCAACGAAGACTTTGAGGAGAAGAAGGAGCCCGAATTCTCACAGCCGGCGACGGAGACCCCTCTCTCCCAGGAGAGCGCCAGCGTCAAGAGCGACCCCTCTCACTCTCCTTTTGCACACATCTCCATGGGCTCTCCCCAGGCGAGGCCCTCCTCTTCGGGCCCTCCCTTTTCTACCGTCTCCACGGCCACGAGTTTACCTTCTGTGGCCAGCACTCCCGCAGCTCCAAACCCTGCCAGCTCACCAGCAAACTGCGCTGTCCCGTCCCCTCAGACCCCAAACCAAGCCCACACTCCAGGCCAAGCCCCACCGCGGCCTGGGAACGGTTATCTCCTTAATCCCGTAGCAGTGCCCGTGGCTGGTCCCGCGGCGGGCCCCGTGGCCGTGGCCAGCTCCGACCTGTCCCCAGCGGAGCAGCTCAAGCAGATGGCCGTGCAGCAGCAACAGAGAGCCAAACTCATGCAACAGAAGCAGCAGCAGCAGCAGCAGCAGCAACACTCAAACCAGACTTCCAGTTGGTCTCCCTTAGGGCCCCCGTCCAGCCCCTACGGAGCAGCTTTCGCTGCAGAAAAACCAAATAGCCCAATGATGTACCCCCAAGCCTTTAACAACCAAAACCCCATAGTGCCTCCCATGGCCAACAACCTGCAGAAGACGACAATGAATAACTACCTCCCGCAGAACCACATGAATATGATCAATCAGCAGCCAAATAACTTGGGTACCAACTCCTTAAGCAAACAGCACAATATTCTCACCTACGGCAACACTAAGCCTCTGACCCATTTTAATGCAGACTTGAGTCAGAGGATGACCCCCCCGATGGCCAACCCCAACAAAAACCCTTTGATGCCCTACATCCAGCAGCAGCCGCCGCCCCCGCCACAGCAGCCGCCACCCCCGCCCCCGCCGCCGCCACAGCTCCAGGCTCCCCGGGCGCATCTGAGCGAGGAGCAGAAGCGCATGCTTCTCATGAAGCAGAAAGGAGTGATGACTCAGCCCATGGCTTATGCCGCGCTTGCATCCCACGGTCAGGTAAGTGTGAAAGTGAGCGGCACCTGGAGCAGCGCCGGTGGTGCATTTCAGACCCGGGATGGGGGCCTCTGCGCGCTCCGGTGGCGGTGGCCTTTCCTTACCTGCGTGCGGAATCCTTCCCGTGCAGCCTCTTGGCCTTGGCCAGGCTTAGGTTTTGGTTTGGGTGTGGTTTGGTTTGGTTTCTCCCTTTCTCCTAAGAGATGGAAGAGGTTGGTATCATAGACTTTCCTGTCTTTGAATGCCTGGGAATCAAACTTCTTTTATTGCTGCCGGCAGATAAAGAAGCAGAAATGTCGATCAAGTTCTCACTCGAGAGAGTCAGGCCATAGAGGAGGTCACAGGGCAAAACGTGCTGCTCCTTCTGTGGCTTCTCTCCCAGGTCATAGAGTCTTGGCCTTGGGGTGGGAGCGAGAGCGGAGCATTTAGGGATCTCCACAGCAGTTTCATAAGGCCCTAAACCATCTCCACCTTATCTGACTGAATTGTGAATAATGGAGCCGTGGATTCTTGATGGTTAAATGTGGGAGCGTTGTCTGTAGTTTCAAAGTGGAGGATAGATTTCTGTAGGACCATTCTGCGCTTAAGCATTGGCTGCGGGACTAGCACAATTAGAAGTTGGAAGTTGTTTCAACGTGGCGTGACGTGCAATAAAGCCTTCCCGATACATTCAGCTCTCATTCAAGAAAAGCTGAGTGGTGGATATATCTTAGTGCTGGATCAAAATAAATTCTCCTCTGTCCCGCTGTCTTTCTTCAGGACATCCTGCTTTAGGGATGTAGGGCCCTCAGTGATCTATGGGGAAAATGAGCGGCAACTTGTTGGGGTGTGAATCCTTACTGACAAGCATTCAGTCCCCTCACCCCGCCCCCCAACCCCAGCAAGCTGCTTATCTACCTTGCAGGAGTGGGGAAATGCACTGTTCTGCCTTTTCTCCAAACATGGGTGAACTCGCCAGAGCCACCCTTTCATTACCAGTGGCTGTGTTGTGCCTCTGTCCTCTCAGGATTCTGACATTTGCGTGGTAGTTGGGGATTTTGCAGAAAATTCTTTGCTCTAAGGGCTCTCACGTGCAAACAGGTCCTAACTAGTGCTGGGGTGTGTGTCCACAGACATTGCATTAGAAGCGCTGGGAAGTACTATGGGCTGATCTTGGATCACTGTTTGTGTCTCCCGTTCCGCCGCCCCGCCCTACCCCACCCCCAGAGCTTGATGCCGGCTGGAGAGCAGGAGGTGGTGTTGGCCTGCAGAGACAGGCCTGGGCTCTGTGGCTTGATCCTTGTCCTTCACAGCCTTCCAAGCCCCAAACCTCACAGTGGTGTCTTGTCTTCACATGCCAGCCAGCTCCAAAGAAATTCTGTCTGGAGGAATAAAAATATAGCTTGGTTTACACCAGCTGTAATCAGTAGCTTGGTAGAAAAACATCATTGAAATGTGAGCTTTTATGTTTTATCTTGGTCTCATTAAAAAAAAAAAAGCACCATTGGAAAAATGCAACATTTTATATTCTTCAATATTAAGTTCCAGAGGAGGCAAAAATACAGGCAACACACAGGGATATTTGTTGTAACCCAGACACGTCAGGGGTTTATGAGAGCCCAAGCTGTCAGAATGGTCTGTTGGTAATCTTAATACAAATTGTGCTGCTACACTTGCTGTTTTTACCGTGAAGTATTTCCTCCGAGCCAGACCAAAGATGATTAATTCCAACTCACAGACTCTGCAGACATGCGGGTGCAGTGTGAACCCGTCCTCACTCCCCGCCCTCACTAAATGTCTTTTGAAATTTGCTAACTTGGGACAAAGTTCTTGTCTTCACTGGAACATGAATTTTAAAGGTACTCATTTCAGGTCCTTATGCTTGCCTAACTGTGAGTAACCGAAGCCCTGAGCTGCAGAGGTCATGTTTTGAAAGGACTCAGTCAAGTGTAGAAACAAAAGTGATGGTTTTCTGGATTAAATCTCTGGGCTCCTCCTCTTTTCCTTCCATCTCAAGAGGTACTTTCAGAGTGGACAGAATCTGCCTTTTTGAGGTCTTATTAGAATAATCACTTCTTAACCTCAAAAAGAACCATCAAGCAAAAGCACACTTTTTAATGAAATATTAACTCACCACTGTTTGAAACAAGCTTCAAAATACATATATAAACATGTGAATATCTTTCTGCAAACATCCCATTTATTTCATGCTTTCACTTGATTGTGGAGCAGTATTTACATAGCTCTCCGAATAGTTAATTACACTATATGCGAGTACATTGCACAAATACGAGCTCAAATTACAGGCAAGATGTAAAATATAATTATACATAGGTGTAGTTCAAATTTGTTTTCTGCTGTTGCTAGTGAAAATTCACTTTACTCTTTGTTGGCCACGAGGACCATGATCAACACTTAGTTTTAATAAATGACTTGAATACCAAAGCCAATAATACGGAAACATTTATTTCAAAGTGATTATCTTATGCAGATGTTTACTTGATTGGGATGTTTGCAGACAATGACATTTCTCTCAGAAGATGCCATTTCTTACTTACCTGGATATTTTCTTAAGGAGGGAACCAAAAACTAGAAACAAAAAGAGGCTTATTTCAAAATTTCAAGTATGTTTTGTCGAGTAATGCGACTACTCAGAATTTACATCTTATTCTTTATAATTAGAAAATTAAACAAAGATTTATGTACAAAGATTGTGCTCATGGTAATGAAACAAGCTTATGGTAATGAGAAACGGGGACCAAAATAAATATTTTGGAAAAATAAATAATGTACACAAAAATCATGATATTAATAAGTGATTAATCACATAAAAATGCTCATAAGGTGAGCAAAATAATCAGATCATACAATAGCCTGTATGTTACAGTCCAGGTTGTGTTTTGTTTTGTTTTTAAAGATTTTATTTATTTATTGACAGACAGAGATCACAAGTAGGCAGAGAGGCAGGCAGAGAGAGGAGGAAGCAGGCTCCCTGCCGAGCAGAGAGCCCGATGCGGGGCTCCATCCCAGGACCCTGGGATCATGACCTGAGCCGAAGGCAGAGGCTTTAACCCACTGAGCCACCCAGGCGCCCCAGGTTGTGCTTTTTGATATGTGTAGAAAAATATTGAATAACTAAAATATTAGGAGTGGTATTTTGGGTTGGTAAAATTGTGATTATTATCTTCCTCTTACACTTTACTAAATTTTCTGTCATGTATGTATGTTAATTCTACCATTAGGAAAAATACCTTTTTTAAGGAAAAATACTTCTTAATGTTTTAAGCATTAGGGGCGCCTGGGTGGCTCAGTGGGTTAAGCCTCTGCCTTTGGCTCAAGTAGTGATTTCAGAGTCCTGGGATCAAGCCCTGCATGGGGCTCTCTGCTCAGTGGGGAGCCTGCTTCCCACCCCCCACCCCCACCTGCTTCTCTGTCTACTCGTGATCTCTGTCAAATAAATAAATAAAATCTTTAAAAAAAAAAAAAAAAAAGAAACATTTTAAGCAAAGAAAATTCCCTGGTTTTTTTTTTAATGCTCCACTAATTCTTCTTTAAAAATCCTTATTTATCCACTTTGTCAGTTGGATTGAGGTGATACCATTATTTTCTATTAATTTACGTATATTATTTGTGAATATCTCCCTGCTTCTAGAGATAGTTATAAAACCCACTCTGCACACTCACTCTCTTTTCCTTTCTCTCTCCACATCCTCTTTTACTTTTTTTCTTAATTCCCATCAAATTTCAGCTAAAACAGTAACAGTGAAGCGATCAATAAAATTTCCACCAGTACAAGCTTCAGAATCTTCTCTGGGTTATGTTCTTGTATTATTTCTTTGATCTTTTTCTTCTTTCCTTTTTCTTCTTTCTTTCTTTCTTTTCACTCTCTGGAACTTCATCATATACTGGGCCTTCTTGATTTCTCTTTAATTTTTAAAATTTGTGTTTCTGAATTGAAATAACCAGAACTTACTTTGGTAATGTCTGCCTATTATCTTTTTCTAATCTCATTTCTCAAAGACAGGATCTCTCTGTTTCTCTCTTTCTCTTTCTCTCCTTCCCACTGCCTCTGTGTGTGTCTCTCTCTGTTTTTGCTATTTTTTCATAGTACCTAACACTGTGTCTTCAACATAACCGTGTTTAATAAGTCATTAAACATGACAATTATCAAAGTTCAAGCCAAAAATATGTTTACTTGATGATCAGCTCCAGTGGAGAGAGCATAGCAAAAATAACACAGAGCTGTTTTTAAGATCAAATAGAAGAACCGGAAAGACAGGTCTAAAAAGAATCCTTTGATAGGAGGTGGTTATCTTGAACCAATAGAACAACAATGAGATTGCTGGACAGCAGACCCAGTCTCTGTGTCTGACAAACAAAAAAACAGTGGAGCAACTATGAAAGAAGTAAACCAAAAGCAAATGACTGCTTGCTGGTCAAAGGAGGTGACAGGGATACCCGAAGCCCAAAAATAATTCCTGCATGGAATAGTGGAAAGCGAATAATTTCCAAAATGTGATGTTAATTTTTAGTAGTGCCTCTCTTAGGACTAGGTAGATTATAGACTACTGTGCTGCTTTATTCTTTATATGTGTGTTTGCTCTGTGTGGCTGTGTATATCACAATGAAGCACGTATGCTCGTATTTTGTAGAATATTTTCCCCTTTCAATTTTATTTTACCAAAATATGTTGGGTACCATGTGAGGTATATTATTTTGAGCTTTTTAGCTATAAAATCTCCACGAACAGAACAGAGCTGTGGTATTCATAGCCATCCTGGAAATCTCTTTAAAGATACATTTTCCTTAACTTTAAAAACCTGGAGGCCCTTTGTTAGTTTCTTTAAAATATATTTATTTTATTCAAATAATAAATGACATAGTTTTGAAAATTAAGTAATACTGCAAGGCTTCTGAGGAGAAACAGCAGTCCACTGCTTCATGCCCTCCATTCTTACGTTGTTTTCTCTTATTTATCTCCCTCAACTGCTGGTTCTCAATTTTTCAGTGATTTGATTCTGTAGTAAGAGGATTTAGCCTACTTATACTACCTCCTCACAAACATAACCCCCACACGGAGTCTCTCTTTTTCTCTTCCCTAAGCTCTCAATATAACTAGATATATCACAAATTATGATTTTAAAGTATTCGCTATTTACATGAGTGGCTTTTGCATATCACATCACAGTGTCATTATGTAGTATACTATGATTATAGTTCCTTTCCTATACAACTTTTTGTTTTCCTTAGAATTAGTAATAGCCTCTTTTTTAAAATTGGTGCTGTCCTTACACCTACCTTCAATCTACCCTCAGACTCGTCCAACTCTGTAAAACTCGAGATATGATCAAACATCAAATAATCTATTTTTCTTATATTTTCTTTCCTATTTTTTTCTCTCTCCCTCTTCTCTTCTCTCTTTCTCTCCTTGATCTTTCTTTCTTTCCCTCAATGTTTCCCCTGAAGGTTTATATCCTCTTGCTCCAGTCTTCTTCTACCTATAGTTTTCTTGGCCTGCTGCTTAACTGAAATACTGCAACCGCCCCTCACCATTATTCTTAGAATGTTCCACCCCCTCCATGTCGCATTACCTGTTTTCTTGATCCCTGCCCCCCTCTTTCTTGGCTTAGTCCCTCAGATTGCTAAAGCACATCCTCAGAGCTTCTTCAGAAAAGGTGCTCAAGAGATTGTTTTTTAATAAAAACTATTTTTGAAAATAACTTTATCCTCACGTGTTATTGACAGTTTGCCAGATGTAGAATTATAGTTAAGAAACATTCAGTCAGGGATGCCTGGGTGGCTCAGTCGGTTAAGCGGCTGCCTTCGGCTCAGGTCATGATCCCAGCGCCCTGGGATCGAGTCCCACATCGGGCTCCTTGCTCGGCAGGGAGCCTGCTTCTCCCTCTGCCTCTGCCTTTGCTTGTTCTCTCGCTCTCTCTCGCTCTCTCTCTCTCTGACAAATAAATAAATAAATAAATAAAATCTTAAAAAAAAAAAGAAACATTCAGTCAGAATTTCAAAGACATGTCTTCAAGATCCTGTGGCTTATCATACTGTTGAAAAATCTAGTGAAATTTGGATTCTTCTACTATGTGTGTGACCATTTTTTTCCCTTACTCTGAGAGCTTTTCAAATCTCTGTATTCCTGAAATTTCGTAATGATAACCCATAATGTAGCCATTTTTCATTCACCGTGTCTCTGTGCCTGGTACTATGAGCTTTTTCTTTAAAAATCTGGAGGAATATCCTAAAGATATGTTCTTGTGTGATTTCTTTGATTATTTCTCCCTTCCTTTTTCTCTATGTTTAACTTTCTGGAAATTGTATTCATCATATATTGGACCTCCTGGATCATTCTCTAATTTCATATCTTTTCAACTTTCCATATCTTTGTCCTTTTGTTCTATGTTCTGTAGGATTCCTTAACTTTATTCCCCAACTCAAAAATTAAATATTTCATTTTATTTCACATTTCAAATTTCCAGAAGTTCTTTCTTGTTCTCTGATTTACCCTTTTTGATCTAAGGGTATTATCATTTAAATCAAATTCATTAAATTAAGTAAGTTTTCTCATGCTCTCTGCTTTGTCTCTTTCTCGCAGGCACCCTTTCCCCATATGCTCATTTGATTTTTCTTTCTTTCATGTTAGAAGCTTTTCTCAAATGTCTAATTATTTTAAGAATGAGATATCATATTGCTAATTAGTTGCTCTCCAGGCTAACACAGGGCTTGTCATATGTGGGGCTTTGCTATAGCGGGATTGGGCTAGAACCCAGCCATTTCACTGGGTCAGTGTCTGTAGATTTTTTTCAGCCCTGTGGCCAGTCAAAAAAGACTCCTTCAGTCTCACTACTGAAAGTTTAAGTCTGGAGGCTGGCCTTTTGGGGCTGAGCAGAGGAAGGGAGTTGGTAGCTGGTAGGGATGATGAGGATTGTTTCCCTAAATGCTATGTAGACTTTCATTTACTCTCCCTGTTTTTGTTCGGCTCCTCAGTTCACCCTTAGCTATGACTGGGATCCAGAATTCCGAAGACTTGCGGCTTCATCTCTCTGTCAAGTTGTGCACCTTCCTTCTTCCAGTCTGGGGGAGTCTATCTGGTCCACCTCTTAATTATACAGGACTTTAACCAATTTTCCTTTTGTGCACACCCCACCTCCCACCTTGGTATTTAGAGGTCCTTCTAATTTCTGAGAATTTATAGCATTCTTTGGCTTGAATCGTCTTGCTTTATTTTTGGTTTCCCCTACTGCAGGCTTAGATTTAGCTTTCTCTAAGCTGCTAATTGTTTACCACTCAGCCATCTGATTTTCATCTTCCAAAATTTTGTTGATACCCCTCAGTTGCTATTGCTCTCTCCCATCCTCTTTGTTCTTGAATGTTTAATCATTTTTATCCCTTTATTTTCATTGTTATGGGGCATTGGAGGAAGCCAAGATAAATGTGGGTGTTCAGCCTACCAGAGGCTCCCTCAGTGACTTTCAACATTTTTCTATCTGAATCTCGAATATTGTCTAAAATTAAAATTTGTGTTTTACAGCAAATTTCACATTATTGCTTCTAACATTTTGGACTTTAATGGAGCTGGTATCATAAAACCTGAAGTGTTCCCTTACTATAAAATTTACATATGTCAAATACATATGTTCAAAAGGACAGCAGTGTCAACACGATCATCCTGCTTCTTTAAAATAAGATCTCATGATTATAATCATTGAATAGTTTTCAGAATCTTGAAAATATTGACTTACTTCAAGGACTATAAAAACAATTTCGGTTCCATGACCCTGACAAAGCCAATAGTATCTGGCAGCTCAGATGCAAGGTAAAATATTGGCAGAACACTCACCACTGACTGAATCCAGGGCCTCCCAGCTGAGGGGAAACCAGTGGGCGGAGTGCTACAAAAATCCAGGTAATAAATGAAATGTTCATATTGATAGGTATAATAAGTCATTTCCATACGCACACTGGCATATTTTGAAAATCCCGATTGATGATCTGTCAGAGTCTTAGAAATATGAGGCTAAGAGTAAACAGCAGAAAAGAAAGTTTCAGGAATTTATTTTATGATAGTTTTGTGCAAGAAAGAGGTTTAATTGGCACCCTATGAGAATACCCTTTAAAGGTTTCATGGGACAAAAGTATTCTTGCTTAATTAGAGAGCTTATACCCCAAAAATCGGTGGTTCTAAAGCTTTTGGGGGCCCAAGAATTATCTGGGGAAATTGTTCAAGATGCAGATAATTGGACTCTGCTGCCAAATACTCGGGGTCGATAGGTCTGGAGTGGGGCCTGGGAGTGTGCATTTTGATAAACCCATCACCACTACGGTTTTCTAATGGAGATGTTGTATGTAAGACAACTCTAAATCTGCAATTAAAGCAACCTATGTTTATTTCACACTCAATATTTCTAAGTGCTTAAGTATGGCATAAATATTTTCTGTGGAACTATAAACTTTGTAGGTTCTAAGACTTGTATTGTTTCAGGCAAGATGGGAAAATTAGGTTACTCTGCAGTTAATGGATTTGTCTTAGGACAGAGTGAAATTTTTTAAGAGATCAAATCTTGTAGATTCTAGCTATGTTTTGTAAATCATAGAATTACTCCTGTTGATTTTCTTAAAAACACAAAGCATTGTGTCCTCGTTTCGACCGTTACCGCCAGTTCCACCAGGGTGAAGGGTGGAGTGTCCTTTGTCTCTCCAAGAGACAGTTGGCTATCTGTCCATGCCTCTGCTTCAGGACCAACAGAGGACATGGCCTTGTGTCCTCAGGACCTATACAAAGAGACACTCTGCCATAGAATGGAAGAGCACACATTAAAGGAAACTCACTTAAGCTTCCTTAGGGCCTCTTTGGGGACATCCTCCTTGGGGCAAGAATGCTTACATACACATCAGTAGAGCCACAACTCTGCTGTTCCATAGTCTGACACTGTTCCATCAAGAATAGAATTCAGGCACTTTTCCCGGGTGTTCCTGAGCTTTGGGAAGGTGTTGGAAGCCTAATTTCATTCTCCTTCCTGAGTTTGACATTCCCTTCCCTTCAAGGTCATTCACTGCACCCGAGACCCCTGTCCAATGCCTCCCAATGGATATCCAGTGCATTCGCCCATCAGAGAGTAGGTCTGGCAGGAATCTATTAGCCTAAGGGTCTGTCACAAGTGTGGAAAATTGTGAAAATTGACCAAGCAACTTCTCCCTGTGTATATTCACTTCTAAAATTCTAAATGTTGGAGACTAAAAAGAGGTACTAGAATAATATCATCTACAGTGTCCCAAAATGTGCATTCTGGTCAAGGAGACAAGGAAGCACACAGGTTAAGTCGATACCAGGCAGCAAGCAATTAAGTGCCACTAAATTCCACATTAGGGATTATGGGCAGAGAGAAGGCAGGTCAGTATAGCCTAGAGTAGAAAAGAGCAGCTTCCATGGGGAGATAAGCTTTGAGTAGACCACGAATGACCAGGAGGAGTTAGGTTGGATGGTGAGTGAGTGGAAGGGCGTTCTCCTTCAAGCAAAGGGTTGTTCCTTAAGTGGGCACAGTGCAAACGATTACCAGGCTGGGGAGAGAGGTTTGTGCTGGGGAACAGTTTGGTGAAATGCATGGGAGGACACTTAGGGGACTTTCTACCATTTCAAGTTTGAGATCGTAAGAATCTCTGTCTGGATGCGTCCTTTACAATTTAAGGGAAAACGGACACAGCAGTAGCTGAAAGAAAGAAATAACAGAACTTGGTGATTGACTATGTGACAAGAAGGGAGGGAAGGGAAGGAGGCAGGGAGAGGGAGAAGCTGACTCGCCATTGAGCAGGGAGCCAGACTCGGGGCTCAGTCCCAGAACCCTGAGATCATGACGTGAACCAAAAGCAGATCTTAACCAACTAAGCCTCCCAGGTGCCCCATGAATCAAATATTTATGATCATAAGATTAAATACTGGGGCGGTGTAATAGTTTCTGAAAGATGACAAGCGGGTCATATATGAATCTAAATATCAGATCTTATTTGTATTAAAAAGCAATTCCAACACTTGTTGTTATTTACTTTATTCTTCTGATTGGTATTTCCCATTTGGTAAGGTAGTTGCTCCACACTCAGCAAAAGATGTGAAGGAAACTTACAGCAATTTTTGAGAGGTTTGGTTAAATCGAGCCTCAAATAGCTACTCCTCCTCCTGTGTTTTAGAGTTGGGCTTTTTGTTTTTGCAAGATTTTATTTTTCAACAAATTCACATTATTATGAAAGTATTTGTTTTCTTTAGTAACAGACATATCATTTTGGTGTAATATTTCTATATTAAGGATTTACTTGGTCACATCTTATCTATTAAAGAGAGCACCCTCTAAAGAGAGTCACCATGCAAGTATATTAGAGGACCAGGGTTCCAAGTTTTAAAACCTATTATGTCATCCTACCTGAACTATTTATAGCAACTCTCAGCTTTTCTTCAGGTTATAAAACTCTTTGGGGGAGAAAAAAAAGCTATTTTCCTATACAGGGCTGTTGTATTATACCTTGGTTCCTGAGCAAGTCCTATGGAATTCATCTTTTTTATGACACCAAATGGCTTGCATCTGACCCAATGCATAACGAATCAAAATACCTTTCATGCTCGTTAGATTTCTGATACACTGTCATGATTAGTTAATATGTTTCATGAGATTATGCAAGTTACCTATACTTTGTATTCCCAAAACATTAAATATTGACCCCAAATAGTATCTAAACTGATAACTCCCATTTATTAATATTGTAATTGTCTAGAAGAGGTTTATAAACATACTTGCATCCTCTAATTGCTTTTGCATTTGAGATGTTGAAAAGTCTATTTGGGCTTCTGTTCGGCACTGGGCTCCAGCCAATTCAGACAAAGGACATTAATGGGCTTATTAAGCCAAGAACTCTGAAATTTCAGTGCCAGACCGAGCCTGGGCAGTGGTGCAAGGAAAATGGTATAGAAAGTGGTCCATCTCAGACCATCATGAGTTTTACCGGTGCCTTGGCGAGAATTAGGAAAAAGTCACCCCCTCTGAGCAGATGGACGGCAGCCACAGCCCCAGGCGTGACCACGGCTCCCTCCCGCGCCCCCTCTGCCGCCTGCCCCTGTGTTAGCCACTCACAGCGCGCCCACGGGGAGGGGCTCCAGGTGTACCTGCTCATTCCCTAATAGCTCGTGGATGCAGAGAGTCAGCTTCTCAAGTCCGTGCAGTAAGAACATGAGTTACACATACCCCGCAGTGCTGTGGTGTGCTCGTGCCGTGGCCAGTCAGGGCGCAGAGTGTTGTGCTGTCAGGCCGAAGGCTGACTGAAGGTTCTGGAAGGCAGTTCATGTCTGCGGTAGAACAGCCTTCATGACGGAGAGTCTGCTGGTTTCAATATCACCTAGTAATCAGCCTTTCGTGAATGCGGCAGAAGAGCCCAGAGGAAAGACCTGGAAATTCGCTCTGCCTTTGCACCCCTCTCTGAGGGGTAACAGGTGGAGGTGTTCCAAATGGAGAGTAGCACGGACCGAAAGAAATAGAACGCAAACCACAGGTCCAAGCTGTGGAATTCAAAAATTTCCGTTGGCCACGTTACCAAAGGCGAAAAGAAAGAGGTGAAATTAATTTTAATATATTTTTATTTAACCCAATATATTAACATGTTATTATGTCAACATGTAATCAATATACGAATTAATAATGAGATGGTTTATATCTTTTTTTTTTTTTTCAAGCCAAGTCTTTGGAGTCTGATGTGTCTTTAAGAGTGCCAGCCCAGCTCAGTTTGGAGCAGTCATGCTTCAGGTGCTCAGTAACCACCTGCGGCAGGTGGCCACCTGTGTTCGGACAGGCAGGGTCTAGGGCAACCATAAAATCGGCCGTGTTTGGAAGGGCAATCAGAGGCAAAGTCAAATGAGGATTGTTTTGCTGTTTCGAAGCCTCTTCCTCTTTACATCATCTTTGGAAAGTCCTGTAATCCTAAACGGGACAAAATAGATTCTCACTTCCCATTGTCCTCTAGGGGCCAGGGAGCCGTCCTCGCAGCAGCGCTGGGTCCCTCCTCTGGACAGACTGCACACAGCAGGCACTGTGCCCTCGGCATCAGAATTTACCTGATCCATGTGGTCTACCGCCTTCAGACACTTTCGCCACCATTAGTGTGTCCTGTGGCCGCTGATCAGGGGAAGGAGCTCAGCCCTTAAGCATCCCTATCCTATCATCAGCATAGAACATTGATGAGTGGAGCTAAAGCCACATAAACATCTCGTGGTGGGGTCAGGAGCACCTGACCCCCTATTAACATGTCAATGAGAGTGGCTGGTGCTCAGGGCTTGTTTTCTAGGGTTTTGATGAGCTTCATTAATTATGTAGAGGGGAAAAAAAAGGTGTGCAGCTGGAGAAGAATTCTCCACGTGAACACGAATAATTGGACAGTTGGCAAAGTGTTAAATTGGTGGTCTAGTGAGAGCAACTCGTGAATAAACACAATTCCCCAAAACAGCACAAAGGAGGCTCGGTTCATCACTTTGCAGGACTCTCTCTCCCCCGACTCCCGCCTTCCCTGGACTTGGGAACTGGCTGGGTAGGAGCCCCAGGGTGAGACCAGGTTGGGAACTGCCTTGGTAGGGAGGTGGCAAGAGCTGGTGCTGAAGCTCAGACACATGTCCAGATCCTGACTTGACCACTCATTCCCTGCACAACCTTGGGCAAGTTCCCACCCTCTGTCAGCTTAAGGTGTCTAGAAAATGGGGATGATAATAACAGGATTATTATGACAATTCTGTGTCTTAAATTATGTAAAGCATTTAGAATAGCATCAGACCTGCCCATGGTAGGTCCTATTTGTGTGTGTGTGTGTGTGTTTTTAATTGAAAACACTGGTCATATCATGCTATTCATACCTTTTTAATCTCCAGGAGAATATAGCTCTGCCACAGTTTTCCTCTAAATCAACTTTATTCATTCATCCATTCATACATTCAACAGACATTTTTTTAAACGATTTATTTATGTGTTTTAGAGAGAGCATGTGCAAGAGTACAAGTCAGGGGTTGGGGGTGGGGGGACAGAAGGAGTGCGGTCTCACTCAGGGCTCGATCTCATGACTCTGAGATCATGACCTGAGCCAAAACCAAGAGTCTGGACACTCAGCCCCTCCACCAACTGAGCCACCCAGGCACCCCTCAACAGACATAATAAATGTCTGTAGAGGGGTGCCTGGGTGGTTCAATTGGTGGAGGCATTGATAATAAATCCATTTATCCAGTGTATTGGATAAATCTATCCAAACAAGGATAGAACGATTCTGGGAGAAACATGTGAAAATTATATAGATAGGAGCTGCAAAGTAGTAAACGTGTTTTAATGTTCCCTTATACAGGCCAACTGTTAGCAAGATTTCAATGCTCATAAAAAGAGTTTTCTTTCGTCCCAGCTATAACAAGATTGTTCTTCCTGCATTTACTTCTGTTTAAAATAAAAATTACTTATTTGTCGTATTTTAATATACAATATGAAAATGTCACCCTTTTTTGTTCATTTGTGATAAATGAGATTAAACAAGAAAAACACCTCAATAGAAAATCTAGCCACTTCCCCACCCTTTATCTTCCAGGTCTCCTAGACTCTTTGAGGCCTGTCAGTGTCCAGGGTGTTTTGGAACCTCATTATATGAGAAGAGTCATTTGTCTTTGTCAAAATCAGAAGCTAAAGGAAGACAGGATTAAATTTAACCGAATACTTAAAACATCTGAACTTTTCATGTATTAGGAGCAGGTAAACAAGTATTCCCAATACAATGAAAACTATTAATACTTTAAACTTTTTTTCTCTCCTGGGGGCATGTAGATTTAAACAGGCATTTTAGTAAACTTTTAAAACTTGACCCCAATATTTGTTCTTCCAATGCATGAGCATGGAATGTTTTTCCATTTCTTTGTGGTGTCCTCTTTTAATTTCTTTCATCAGAGTTTTGTAATGTTCAGAGTACAAATCTTTTACCTCTTTGGCTAGGTTTATTCCTAGGTATCTTATGGGTTTTGGTGCGGTTGTAAATGGGATCGATTCCTTGATTTCTCTTTCTGCTGCTTCATCACTGGTGTATAGAAATGAAACAGATTTCTCTATGTTGGTTTTGTAACCTGTGACTTCATTGATTGCATATGTCAGTTCTAGCAGATTTTTGGTGGAGTCTTTCAGGTTTTCTTTTCTTTAGTTTTACTTTTTTTTTTTTTTTTTTTTTTAAAGATTATTCGAGAGACAGAAGCTGTGGGCAGGAGAAGGGGCAGAGGGAGAAGGAGAGAGAGAATCCTCAAGCAGACTCCCAGCTGAGTGCAGAACCCCACATGGGGCTTCATCTGGGGCACTGAGATCATGACCTGAACCAAAGTCAGATGCTTCATTGAGAGTTACCCAGGGGCCCCTCAGGTTTTCTACATAGACTATCATGTTATCTGTAAATAGTGAAAGTTTGACTTCTTCCTTGCTGATTTGGATGTCTTTTATTTCCTTTTGTTGTCTGATTGCTGAGGCTAGGACTTCTAGTACTATGTTAAATAACAGTGGTCAGACTGGACATCCCTGACTTATTTCTGACTACAGAGGGAAAGCTCTCAGTTTTTCCCCATTGAGGATGATATTAGCTGTGGGTTTTTCATATATGGCCTTTATTATGTTGAAGTATGTTCCCTCTAACCCTACTTCGTTGAGAGTTTTTATCATGAATGGCTGTTACACTGTGTCAAATGTTCTTTGCTGCATCTACTGAAAAGATCATATTGTGTTGAGCACTGGGTATTGTATGGATGAGGTGAATCACTAAATTCTACACCTGAAACTAATATTAGACTGTATGTTAACCAGCTGAAATTTTTTTTAATTTAATTTATTTATTTGACAGAGATCACAAGTAGGCAGAGAGGCAGGCAGAGAGAGAGAGGAAGAGAAGCAGGCTCCCTGCTGAGCAGAAAGTCCGATGTGGGGCTCGATCCCAGGACCCTGGGATCATGACCTGAGCTGAAGGCAGAGGCTTTAACCCACTGAGCCACCCAGGTGCCCCTACCAACTGGAATTTATATAAAACTTAAAAAAAAAACCCAAAACTCCAAAATAAATAAGAGTTCTATTGGAAAATTTACTGTATAGTTCTCTATTGCTGTGTAACAGATTACGAATTGAGCAGCTTAAATGACATTTACTTTCCACATAAGTCTGAGGAAATCCAGGGACAGCGTAGCTGGGTGCTTCTGGCTCGGGGTCTCTCAGGAGGCTGCGCTCAGGTTGTCAGCCAGGGCCGAAATCATCTGAAGGCTGGACTGGGGCTGGGGGACCTGCTGCCCCAGAGGCTCCCTCACACAGCTGCTGACCGGAGCTCTCAGTTCTCCCACCACATGGATCTCTCCACAAGTGTTTTCATAACATGGCAGCTGGCCTCCCCAGAGTGAGTGATTCAAGCGAACGCAAGGAAGAAGCCACAGTGACTTTTATGACATGATATTGAAGCCACACATGTTCATATCTTCATTTCATCATTCATATCATCATCAAATTCAAGGGCTATTCTGTTCATTTGAAGCAAATCATTTAGTCCCACTCACACTCCAGGGGACGGGAATTAGTTCTACCTTCCAAAGAGAGTGTCAAGAGTTTTCTGGTCCTATCTGTGAACTCTGGGTACCAGGCAAGGCTTTTGACATTTCATAGTGTGCTTAAGTGGTCTTGGTACAGAGAAGCTTAGAATTGGAAGAACCCGGTGGCAGAAATGTGGATCAGGGTGGTGTGGCCGATTCAGAGAGAGGGCTGGGGGGCAGAAGGAAAAAAGCCATAGGCTCCAAACACACTAGAAATTTGCTTCTTCTTACGTTTTGCAGCCACAGACCAGATATCGAAACTACGCCTCCTGGCAGAGAATTAATGTAGGATGCTGTGGTCACACGTGAAGAAACCTTCGCTTTTAAAGTAGGAAAAAAATTTTTGGAGGACCTAGCATCTGAGCCCTGCTCTTGTCCACGCCAAACCCAACCTTGTTAGTTGTGTGAGTTTTCACCTCGGCTTTGAGAATTCTCTCCCTTACCTTTTCACTTTAAGGCACTTCCTGTTTCTATCCTATTGTTGCTGTCTCTTCTGCTAAGTATTTCCCCCTGAAAGCATCCTGTGCTCTGTGCTGCGATTCCCTTCTGCAGCCCCCAGGGCTCTCCCAGCACCTCTTCCAGTTCCCTCCTCTCTCCATTGTACAACCGGGTGCTGCTGCGAGTCACATTAGAACTTCCGATTATTGAGTGTTTCAGGGGCTGGAGCCCTCAGTGCCCATGCTGCCCACTTAGTCACTTCTCTCCACATTTGTATTATTCACAGCAAAATGCGCGCACGCAAATCCTTTCAGTCCTCCAGGCTTTTCTTTCCATTTCCCCTTCAAATGCGAATCACCTAGCAACATTTATTGAGGACCAGTTGCATGCAAGCGTATTCCCATTATGGTGAGCATGACAAAAGGACGAAAAAGGCATGATCCCTGCCCTTAAGAAGTTTATCCTCTAGTAAAAGCTGGATTTAAAATAATTTTTAAATGATAACAGCAGACAGATTCCCATTCATATTTGATAGAGTGGCACATTGTCCAAGTTACAATGATCAAATTCAAGGGCTATTCTTCTGTACACTTTTTAATTGAGAAAACTGGCTGTCTTTTGGATGAAGTAAATGTGTGCACCTTGACGAGAAATCCTGCTACAAGAAAATCATTTTGTGGGATTGACTTCCTAGGATCACAAACACATTTCATCCACTGCGGTAAAAATTCGAATGTGTTTTTGAAATCAAAATAAATAAATAAGGCATTCATTAATAATCTAAAAAAGACACACCTTATTAATATAATAAATAATTACCTACCACTGGTAACGAAAGCACAAGCAGAAGAATAATTTATTAACATTCTAGTTTTTCTTCCTTTTTAAAAGACATCAGCCCTGATCTTTGATTTACTTTACTTTTAATGGACTGTTGTTCAGAAAGGGGAGTGAGGGAGTTGCGGGCTGTGAGGAGTTGATAAGGAATAAGAAGTCCCAGCCTAGAAGTAGGAACAGACAAGGCCTTGGGAGGAGAACTGAAGGCAGTGAGGAGGCCCCTCGGAGCTCGTTATTAAGATCTAACCTGTGATACAAGAAGCGATGGGTAGTCATTGTAGGTTTCTGAAAAGAGCAGAGAGTACTATCTTGATCAAAGTGATTGGCAGGAGAGAGGCTAGGAAACGGCACACCTGGAACAAAATAATTAGGACCTGACTGATGTGACCAGGGAAGTAGGGCCAAAGAAAAAGTCAGAGAAGGGGGGAAGTGACTGTGGGCGTGGTGTGGGGCATGTGAGGAAAAGGGGGGTCAAATTGTACTTCCAAACCTAACTTAAAAAACTGGACATACCTTTTTGTGTCCTAAGTGGCTCAGGCGGTTAAGCATCTGACTCTTGATCTCAGCTCAGGTCTCGATCTCAGTGCTGTGAGTTCAAGCCCAGCATTGGGCTCCATGCTGGGTGTGGAGCCTACTTAAAACAAAACAAACAACAAACAAATGAATATAGCCTCCGTTATTGGTAAAGGGAGAGTCAGCCAAAGGGGATAGTCATAACACTGCTCAACTTAATTGTGAGTCAGACAGTCAATTAAAAATGTCTTTCAGTGGAGAGAGAAAGCACGAAAGCAGTAGGTTTCTGGTTAATCCGTGTCCAGATGGTGGTTGAAAACACGAGTTGATGAACCAGTTCTTGAGGGAAGTGGTACATGAGAAAAAATACATAGTGTCTAGCACTAGGTCTGGAGATTGCTAGAATTAATGAGTGGGGAAAATGACAAGCATGCAAGAAATACTTGCGTGATATGTGTATGTATCGTGCGAGTATATATGTACATGTGTATTGGTGTATATGCGCACATTTATGTATTCAAAATGCACACATTTATGTGTTCAAGAAATATCAAAACCCATTTGTTGTAATGTTAACCCTAGTTAGTTCTAACTGCCAGGATTATAAATGATATTTCTTTTCTTTTCCCTTCTTTCTTTTTTTGCTTATCTGCATTTCCTTATTTTTCCGGTTGAACGTGTATTCCTTATGTAAGTGTCCTCATAGGGAGAAACCATTTTTAAATTCTTAGTGAAATGAAAGTGTTAGGAGTAGACGTCTTGGCGTCAGAATAAGAGTGAATCCAGATAATACCATCTCAAGATGAGGGAACCGAGACCACTATAGTTATGTGATTTATTACTAGGCTTTCAAAGTAAGATGGTTCTAAAGTTGGGGCATAAAAATGTAAATGCCCAGGAGAAGAATGGAGTTGTTCTTATCTTCTAAATCTTGGATTGATCCAAAGCAGTGGTTCACTGCTAGGGACGGTTTGGTTCCCCCATGCCCCACTGGACATTTGGCAATATCTGGAGACATTTTTGGTTGTCACGACTCAGGGAGGGGAGGGCTGCTACTGGCATCTAAGTGTGGAGAGACCAGACATGCTGCAAAACTCCTACATGCACAGGACAGCCCCCACAACAAAGGATTGTCCAGTGCAAAATATCAGTATTGCCGAGGTTGAGAAACTCTGATCCAAAGGAAGGTACATATTGTGGCTACGAGCCGTGGGATGCTTTGTGTTGCAAAACCTGAGCTAAGCATTTGACACGAACCATTGCATTTCATCTTCAAATGATCTTGAAACTCAGTCATATAAAGTTTAAGTAGTCTGTTCAAGGTCACAGATTAAGAATGGGAACTAGGAACCACAGCAAAGTCTGTTTGAATCCAAACCTGAGTTCTTAAACTTGATGCAATTTTGTCTCAATGATGAGACTCGCAGAGTCAAACGGGAACCAGAAAGCCATCTGAAGATCACATCAGGCGTTCTGGTCTGCATTTTCTACCCTTGCCAAGGCAGCGGCTTCAGAATCACTTTTATTCTCCTGAACTATAATAACCAATAAAAAAAAACTCCAGCCCTTTCCTCTTTCTTCCCCTTTAACCCTTCTTTAACCCTCCTTCCACCCCCATCTTCCAGATATATATACACATATATATATATATGTGTATATATATATGTATATATATTTGTGAGTATTATATGCTTTTTGTTGGAATTGGGGGCAGGGTTTGGTTATCTGGTCAGCCGCGCACATGGGAGCCAATATCCTTCTGGTCTGCCAGCCTTTTCTTCATGGAGAACCAGTTCCAAAATGTCTGAGAATGTCACACTTTATAGCATCATCTTAGCTCCCTGATAAGAATGCAGGCATACATTTTTTTTATGCTGTTCTTACCCAGCTCCTTGGGTCTCTTCACCTTTATCTCTGGAAAAAGAATTCTTGTCTCCAGCTTTCTAAAGTTCCCTCAACCTCCTTGTCATTTTCACCGAAGGACACTGCATATTAAAAGCAAAAATTTTATTGCTTCTAGAAAACTGACTTCCTTGGGGCCTTGAAAACATAGATCACCAACAATTCGGTGGATCTAATTGGCTTGCTTGTCAGCTGGGCGGGAAGAATCACGTTCCCCACTATTGTGGGCATTCGTATATCTCTGCTCTGCTGCCAGTACTCACCCCTACTTTTCTGATTGAAAATTAGGATTTGTAAAGAATTTCATCTTACATATACTAAAGGACTATGGAAGCCAGGATTGGAAAGTACCAGTCAGACCCTTCGATCCGTCTTCTCCTTGCCAACATGGGATGGAAATAATTCGTTCTGATGTTACCTTGTACATTCCCCACCCCATTCTGTGGCTCACTCTGGATTACACAAGACCATTTTCAGTCATAACATGGCACTGGTAATAAATAAAATTAGGAAGGAGATTTGGATAAACCTATACACAGAAAAAGACTTATTTTAGAATTCTTTTCCTGTGAGCATTTATTATCAGAATTTTCTTTTTTAATGCCAGGGTTACCACTCATGGAGAAGGAGCATTTATTTGTATCCTTTTTCCTGTTTTGATTTTTAGGGAGAAATTTTACAAACTAATTATTCTACTTCTTTAGATGTGACGTTACAAAAACAAAATACAACCCTCTTTTAGCAAATACCATGTTTCAAGCATTGTTCCGCGTGCTTTACATACATGTCCTCATTTAATCTTCGCAAACTGTGTCATAAAAGGTATTTTTATCTCCATTTATGGATGAGAAGACTGAGGCTTAGAGAAACCCAGTGGTTTTTCTCTAAGGGCACAAAGCTGGTAAAAGGGAGAGCGGAGACAACTCAGATCTCTGAATTCAGGACTAGGGCTTTGCTTAACTTCTGTGTAAAACTGCCTTCCAGGTTATATATTAAAGCTGGGCTTCAACACTGTTTTATTTCAAAGAGCTAACAGCACTTGCACATCTTAGTACTGTCATCATATCAAGCCGAATAACTAAATAGAGTGCATTCATAATTTCAGATGAATATTGAATTATTTTTTGGCCAAACTTGCATATATGTACCCAATACCGACAATACTGTCACTGAGCTCTTGCTAAATCTGTAAGTAGTTCTCTTTGAGGATTGAGGAGGGAGTATCACAGTTGCCCACTGAGTGCACGGTCACCATTTTCCTAAATAGCTCTAAATGCAATCATGTATCAGATACATTCTCCAGAATTTTGGTTAAAAGTGTGTTACATGCATGCACATGTGTACACACACACACACACACACACACGTTTTCCCATTTCCCACAGTGCCTAACACAGCCCTAGGTTCAAATGCTTGAAGGGTTACACTCATATCTAGAAAATGTAAAGGAATATAATTAAATTCCAAAAGAATAAATTATGTTATATCAGAGCTAGAATTGAGTCCATGGACTTTTGTGTGAGTCCTGGGGAAGCCAGGCCATCCCTCCAGGGCTGTGGAAGGCACCGAGGAAGAGTGGGCTCAAGAAAGGGATGGATCTTGGTTAGAATATTGGCCCCTTCACTTACCAGCTGGAGAGTCTTTTGCAAGTTAGCATTTATACTTGAATGTCACACGTATTTCCTTTTTTTTTTTTAAGTTTGTTTATTTTAGAAAGAGAGATTGAGCACAAGTAGGGAGAGGAGCTGAGGGAGAAGGAGATGCAGACTCCTTGCTGAGTGGGGAGCCCGACATGGGGCTTGACCCCAAGACCCTGAGATCATGACCTGAGCCAAAGGCGGATGCTTAATCGAATGAGCCACCTAGCACCCCCATACATATTGCTTAACTTCAATTTTCCTATCGATGAAATGGGGATAATAATATACTCAAAGTTAATTTATTTACTTTTGTGATTATCAGTGCTATTATTTTAGGTAGGGCATCAGTGAGAGAGAGAGAGAAAGAGAGAAACAGTTTTCATGAAAAGCTTCCTAATTTGCAACCAAACAGATCCTGGTTCAAATCTCACATTTGACGTTTAATAACTATGTGCCTGAGGCAAGTCTTTCCAGTGTCTAAATCTGCAAAATGAGATGATAATGCTACCTTGCAGAGAAGATTAAATATGGTGAAAGTCAAGGGTTTGGTACATAGCAGATGCTCAACAAATGTTAGCTGTGGTTATGATTTTCTATCTACCAAAGCCGGTGAATTATTTTCCTAGAAGCTTAGCTCCACTTCCGCTTCCGTAGTACCTTCTAGGCCCACGGGCTTTAACTTTTTTTTCTTCTTTTTTTAAGTAGCACGTACCTTTGAGAATACAATGAAAGCTACAGCAATCCCACCAGAAAAACACACATCCCCAAAACAAATTTGGATACAATTGCAGAGAATTCACACACACTCCTGTCCTGGGATGAGATTTCCTAGTTTAGGCCCAAGAGGGTAAAAAATACGTAACAATCCAAATGGAATGATTACCCAATTTGTGAAAGGCCTGATCATATTATTCCCACTGCAACTTTCCCAGTTTCATTCAAATAGAATTCCGTTTACAAAACTCGCTCTATTCAGACCATTTCAAGAACACATTTATTTCATTAACAGAGGCAGGCCTCTTTTAACAAAACATATTTATCAAATGTCCATTATGTGCCTAATAAGGTGGTGGGTGTTAGGGGGAACAAAAGCAGCTTAACATGTGGTCCCTGGCCTCAGCGTTTTCTGTCTAATTGGAGAGGCAAGTGAACAAGGCAGCATTAGATGTATTAGTCTATATGCTGATATAATCAGGTACTAAATTGTGTATGCTTGCGTGGGTGGGCGCACAAGCCTCGCATATCATTCTCTGACCTTGAATTGTACACAAATCATTAGCGACAAACCGGAATTGCCGAGGGCTCCCCCACCCCTCGTCTTTGCTTGGCCGACTTCGTCCCAGCCTCCCCCTCTCCGTCTGAAACACACTTTAGAAAAGAGGAGTGGAAGAATACAGTAGGGAGAAAAGAGGTCCCCCGTCTGCCTGCAGTTACCACGGCCAGAGGGCTCCCCACTTGCTAGGCTCTGACCCGGGAGCACCCACACTTCCCAAAAACCTCTCTGCGGGGCACACGACAGCTTCTCTTCCCTGTTGCCTGGCTCAGCGCTGAATCTGGAGAGGGAGAGGAGTCACGTGAAGAAGGCCCAGCTGCTGGGAAGGGGAATTCAGCCACACCGACGTCTCAGATTTTCCTCGACATTGACACCAAAATGGCCCGGGCATTTAGCAGAGGAGATCTGCAGGAAAATTGCTGGGTGAGGAGAAACAGGCCTGCCCTTCACATTTATGGGCTCAAGGCAAGAGTACAAATGCAGGCCTCCATGCCATGTTTCACATTTGTTGTACATCAAGCTAACTATTAAGTAAAATATATTCTATCCTCCAACCTTGACGGGCAGACCTTCATAGCAACTGCAGAGACTGGGTTTGAATGTAGAATCTTTGGCTCTCGGGGCTTCTAAGGCAATGGCTTCCCTGGACCACCCAGTTCTCTCTCTATCCCTGGCTCTGTGCTGTACCACAGAGCCTTTCCATACTTACAGGACCCTCCCCCATACACGCACCCCTTGGCCATTCTTTGGGCCTAGAGGGCACACAGGTGAGTATTCACCTTCTAGAGGAAGAACCCGAGAGAGCAGACCCGAGGCCCTCTGGGTAGGGAATTTGGGGTTCCGGACCCTCAGAGCACGGTCTAGAAGGGGGATCTGCACCCTCACCTGGGCCCTATAGACTACTTGCCCTGCCCCGGCTGGGAAGGATGTGGCGGGAGGAGCTGATTGAGCCCTCTAAAGCTGGGGGCCAGGGTGGGGCCCTCAGTGCCTGTCTCCTTGGGCATAATTGAAGAGAAGGAGGAAGCCTTGGGCAAGGTCGTTAAGACTGCTCAGTTCCTGGGAGGGTTCGGGGGAACGCAGGGTGGGTGCAAGTTGGGAAGAGCCAAACAGGATGGAAACAAGGCTGATGAAGAGAGAAGGCCAGACCTGGACCACCTCTACAAAGACAGACTTAATTTATTATTGTGTTTAGTTAGAGAATGAAAAGCTGCTTTTCTAGAAGCCAGAGGGCTCTATGATTCAGTGACAAGACATATGAAAGGCAAAAAAATAATGGTTTTGGAGCTAAAAGCAGAGACCAGGAATGATTTCTCCCCAAGGTCACCTGCCTCCATCTTGTTTCTGCGCCTTGTCCCGTCTGCCTGCTTCCTCCTGGCCTCTGAGCCCGTTCAGGAGGAAGCATTTCACCCCATTATGTTACCCCAGAGGAGAATAAGATTGAAGGCTAATTTTGATTCTCCAAGGAGAAAAAAAAAAAAAAACTTTCTAGAATATTGACCACTGAGAAATAACTTGTGTAAAATATTGAATGTCAGTGTTGAATATTTAACTAAATAGAGGATAGTTGCTGCATTTGAAATTGTACTATTTGCAGAACTAAAGAGGAAAGAAAAGACACTTTAACTTTCATACAAACATACTCTATAGAATGAAGGAAAATCCGAATGATATTTCAACATTAGAATTTATCTTCATTTCACAATGTTTTCCGTTTTATAAATACAGTATTTGGGACTCCTGGGTGAAGACTCTGACTCTTAATTTCTTTTTTTTTTTTTTTTATTTATTTATTTGTCAGAGAGAGAGGGAGAGAGAGCGAGCGAGCACAGGCAGACAGTGGCAGGCAGAGGCAGAGGGAGAAGCAGGCTCCCTGCCGAGCAAGGAGCCTAATGTGGGACTCGATCCCAGGACGCTGGGATCATGACCTGAGCCGAAAGCAGCCGCTTAACCAACTGAGCCACCCAGGCGCCCCTGACTCTTAATTTCAACTCAGGTCTTGATCTCATGGTTGTGAAATCGAACGCTGCACTGGGCGCACTGGGCATGGAGCCTGCTTGGGATTCTCTCTCTCCCTCTCTATAAATTAATTAATTCGTCAATTAATTAAGTGTTTAGGAGGAGGAAAATGAGTAGCAAGTGAAGCTTTATAGCAAAAGGAAAAAAAAAAGATACAACTTTATATTATGGTCGTGAAAGTCTTTTTATCCATTCCTAGCTTTATCCCAGATCAAGTTAGTAGGCAGAGAATTTGAGATTCCTTCAGAGTCCTTTAACCCCACCTAGCATTGTCCTTTGGCTCCTGAACATGTTGATGTACAAGTAAAGCCAAAGGGTCCTGGTAAGAGTAGTTGATAATTATACTGGAGTACGAATTTGAGCCAGTAAAGAGGCAAGCAAATCATTTTGTGAATGAGGCACACAACCGCGCAGAGTGGCCCTGTGTCTGTCCCTTCCCACCTTGCTTCCCTGCCTGTCATCTACCTCCCAGCAGCACTACTGAAAGGGAAATGCGCTCTTACTCATCACCACTCTTTAGATTTTACTAATTTTGTTCAGTGTATGTCTGCCATTATGACAGTAACAACGTCACGGACACCTACAGTGGGAAGTTATTTTTGAGGCCAAAATTATTTTAAAAGCTTTAAACATACCTGTGGTTCTGTATTTGTCAGATTGCCAGGGATCCGGAGGTGCGACCCTAGTGAAATACTTAGTTACGGTTTGTTTTATTTTCTGAGAAAACTTTGTACTCTTAAAGTGTTTGCAAATGTGAATTTAAGGATGTTTCTGGAAATACTTTTCCCCAAATGTCAGGCGTCTGTAGTTGAAGAAAAATGCTTGCTCCGGTGTCATCACAGAAGGTACAGAGACTAGGAAGTAAACACAAACAAGGTATTACCAACTATAATTTGTTGCACTTGTGGAACATTTTATGTCCTTTCCATCTTTCTTTCAAGAAAAGAAGCTATGTTACTGTGCACGTTTCATAGGTGAGGAAGAGGCACAGAGAAGGTACATAATAATGTTCCCCAAATCTCATTGCACACAAATGAACAAACCAGGGCCAGTGATACAATAATAAAAACAAAATCAATATGTTTTTATTACTTGAGTGTTAAGACATTATGTTAAGCATTTTATAAATATCAATTCCTTCCTTTGTAGGTAGGAATTCACCTTGCATGAAGTTATTAAAGAGAAAACTGAAACTCAGCTTTGTTTAAGGAGGATCACCTAGCTAGTAACTGGACCCAGGGTTCAAAGTGAAGTTCATACTGCTGCAAAACCCAAGCTTTTCCACTTCGTGTTGCTACCTAGGTTTAGGTCTCAGAGTCCCATTCTAGTCCTGTGTCACTTCCACTTCTTATATAGGTGTTCACTGACTCATTCATTCATTTGTTCATTCATTCATTTATGAATTACAGAACACTTCCTCTTTGCCAGTCACTGTGTCCTGGGAGATCGTGAAGAGAGGTGTCCATTCTTCCCCAGCACGTCTGGGGTAACCACTGGGTGGACAGCCAGACTCCCAGGTGGTGTGAGTGGCCAGTGCAAAAGCAAAAGTGGCCAGAGCAGAGAAGATCAAAGGTACATTGGAGCCGAACAGCAAAGGATGTAGAAGTTTGTCAAAGAGAAGAAGGACTCCAGGACAGGGAACTGGATGGTCAAAGCCACGGTGGGATTTGGAGCAGTGGAGGCAAATGCCGGAGAGATAAGAACCAGAGCGTGAGGGGCATTGGCGTCTTTTCCAGACTTTTTTGTCCATTAGAAAAACCCAGGATCCTATAAAAGTTTCAGAGTCAGCCGATGTCCCAGACCAATGAACTCAAGCTTCTGGGGGTGGGATACAAGCATCAGTAGTCCTGACGGTTCCTCAGGTGATTCCGTGTGCAGATGAGTTTGGTGGGCACTGATCAAACCAGCTAGTAAGGACTTAATCCTGAGGTATAATCAGCAAGGGCTTCTAGAAAAGGAGAGACGGGATCATCCCAGTTTCCGGGAAAAAGAACCCTGCCACACTAAGAGTGTACCAGGCAGGTAGTGTCTAGAGGCCACCAGCAGGAAGATGGGAGAAGTGGGTGTGTAGGAGCCTAACAGTGGGCTGTAGGAAACTTGCCTTTGGAATTCAAGATCTTGATTCAAAGTTAAGATCCACCTTGACCAACATTGAATTTCAGGCTATTAACTAAACTTCTGTGGGTTCAGTTTCCCTCTCTGTATTGGAGAATTTATAAAATCTATTTTTGCTTGATTGTTTCAAGGCTTGTAAGATTATATATATGAATAAAAATAAGTACAATATATAAATAAATATTATATATAATATTCTGTATATATTATATATACATATGTATAGCTCCATGCCTACTGTGTGGCATCGGAAAGGCATTTGTATATATTAGTACCTAACACAGTGGAATAATGATGCAGAGGATATTTTGCGATAGGTTGGTTGGAGTTTCAGATGGTGGGACAAGATTGGAAGGGAAGTGAAAACATAGTAGGAAGGAACCAAGGTATACCTGAGATTTCTAGCATGGAAGGAGACACAATCATATGGTGAGACTATACACAGGGGGAAAGAGTGAGCCAAGAATAAGCCTTTGGGAATACCAGTGTTTAAGAATTAGGCAGCGGGGCGCCTGGGTGGCTCAGTGGGTTAAAGCCTCTGCCTTCGGCTCAGGTCATGATCTCAGGGTTCTCGGATCGAGCCCTGCATTGGGCTCTCTGCTCAGCGGGGAGCCTGCTTCCTCCTCTCTCTCTGCCTGCCTCTCTGCCTACTTGTGATTTCTGTCAAATAAATAAATAAAATCTTAAAAAAAAAAAAAAGAATTAAGCAGGTAAGGAGGAAACCAAAAAGAAAAAGAGATGAGAAAGTAGTACCTGGGTGTCCGGGAGGTATGTGGACAGCCAGGCGGGAGTGACGTGTGAGGTCTGAGGGGGTGGCCTCCAGGCAGCACCACGGAGACGTCAAGATGTCAAGGGCTGGAAAGGGAGACATGGAATGTATGCTGGTCCGAGGTCTGCCAGGGAAATGGAGGGTTTCATTTAGAGAGTTTATATGATACATATATAACACTTAGCATAATATATATGTTATTTTAGATAGATTGCATGATATATATAGAACACATAACGTATCTATATATATAAAAACACATGTATTTGTAGGTGTATTCAAAAGGATAAGTTGAGTGCCCCCTGTGTGTAAGCCGTGTGCACACAGCTTAAATTGGAACCTGAGCTCCAAAGACGGACAAAGTTAGAACTGACCCAGATCCCTGACTAGGTAGGTGCACGACAGTGGTCAAAGAGAACAAATAAGCCTGGCTTTCCTTGTGTTTCAACAAAATAAAGGAAGTGGTTCTATCACACTTTTCTTTATTTTGTGCATGAATAAAGGCTGAATTGATTAAGGTAAAAGAAAACAATGAGAGAAAAGATGAAAAGGACAGTATGTGAGCAGCATTAGGACTGAGCCAGGATCCATTCCTAGAACTTCTCTACTTATTTCCGTAAGATCCATGGCACAAGAGATTCCCCTCTGGGAACTTTCTGGAATATGTCCCTGAGAAACCCCTCTCCCAAATGCTCATCAGAGACTCCATGAAACTGTCTACAAAGAGCATCAGACCCTGATTCCGTGGGTCAGGCCCTCCTCTCTCTAGCCTGAGAATTAGTGAGTCTGGCAACTCGGGCTGTGGGTTTTGAAATGTCTCTGTGATAGATGAAAATCCTTCTGATAGGACTTTTTACACCTTAAGAACAAATTAACTGCCCCCTCCTGAGGCTCTTGGGAGGCAGCAGGTGGTGGCCGTGAGAATGGGCCAGGGGACCTTGAACTCAAGGCCGGCGGCTACTCTCTGGACTCCCATCACTGCTTTTCTCTGGAGCCCGTGTCACCGTGGCCACTCTCCACCCATGACTGACAAAAGCAGACCCGTCCGGGGGAGCCAGGACCCCTCTGACAGCTGACTCGGGGACTCCCAGCGTCCCATGCCACGACTCCCTCAGACTCTGAGGCTTCCCTTTCCAGCTGACCTTCCCTGTCTCACCTTCACCGGGGGTCAGAATTGTACTGGCTTCTGACAGCTCTCCCAGCCTCTCGGATTCTCTCCCGTTTTCTCTCATTCTTTTTTCTAAAGAGGAAAAAATCATTGCACATTTAATACCATCTTGGTGTTTGTGTCTTGGCGTGACACACACTGCATTTAAGAGGATAAGTCTTAAGCTGCCCGCTTCAAGTTTCAGTGCTCTGCTGATTACAAGCAAGGTAATTAACTTCTCTGTGTCTCGGTTTACTTATCTGTAAATTGGAAATAGTTTCAATATAGTTCTCTCAAATTTGTCATGACTATTGAACGAGATAATGCATGTAAATTAATGAGCACTGTTCCTGACACTCACTAAGTACTCATTGTTTGTTATTATTTTCGAAATTCACACTGTTTTCAGTGTTCTTTATGCCAGCATACTTCAGGATAGTTTCTAGAAAATGTAGAACTGCTAATAGCATTGGTGTTAGAGGACAAGCTGACTTCCAGGGTAAAATCAGAGATGTTTTTCCTGTGAGTGTGCATCTGGGGACATGGTTTGACCTACCATGTTAACAGCTCTGTGGCGTGCTGAGATGCATGGTGCTTCCAAGAACTCGGGCTGCTCTTTGATACTGTGGTATTATTACGTGTAGAGAGTTGGTGTAGTAATAATGCTTCATGGCATCCTCAGAGGTGAAGGATAGACCACAAACACCTCCTCTGTGGTTTCTGGACACCAGGCTTGTCACGGTGGACAGATAGTTCTCACCATGACCTGCTTCTGATCCAGTCAGGATCAATTCAGTCTTCAACGTGGTTCATTTTCTAAAATTCTCTAGTGTCCAGTTAGATCCCTGGTCTCCAAAGCATTACCTCCTGGCTGTGGTCAGCAGTGTTCCTGACATGTGGAAAGTTCAGAGTCACATTGGCCGGTAGAGAGGCTGGGGTAATGAGGGAACCGTCAGTAGGAGAAACCAATTATATATACTGCAGATGGTGCACGAGGCACCCCCCTGCGCCCTCCTCAAGGATTCGTAGTTCAGAACACAGTACTTCTTTCAGTGGCTTTTGTTAGATAGCTGTGTGGGATGCAAAGTAACATGTGACAAGCATTCAAGGAACTTAGAATGAATTCATTTTTTTAAAGTCTCATAATTTGACTAAATGGAATCATTCCCACTTGAATTGCAAAGAAAAAGAAAAAAAGAAAGAAAGAAAGAGAGGAAGCCAGAGTCATCCGGCAGCCCAGCCATAGCTCTGCCCTGGTCAAAATTTTATGAATGACTCTGATAAAGTTATAAAGGGAGCGTTTATCAAACTGGACAGGAGCTGGGGCTGGGAGGAAGAAGAAGACACTACACTGAAAGGAAAGGATGGAGATCTAAAAAAGTCTCCACAATTTGGAATGTTGGGCAGAACTGTCAAAATAAGGCCTGTCAGGAGTCCCGGTGGAAGCCTGGCCAGTGATGGCGTGACTTGAAATGAGCCACTTAACCTCTCTGCGTCTCCGGGCCCGTAGGCATAAAAGAGGAATAACGTCAGCCCCTGCAACATGGGCTAGTTCTTGGTCTCTCCGTCATTGTCTGCCCAGCGCTGACAGTCCCCATGACACCGTCGGTGCCCAGGAAGTTTAGCAAAGAACTTGTTAGGCACCGCAGCCGGAGAATGCGGGAGTATTTGGTAACCCAGAAAAGGGGGGGGGTCCGCCGTGATCGTGCTCATAGACCACACTGTGCGGCGTGTGTCTGGGGAATGCCACACTCAGAGAGAGAGGTAGAGGAACTGGATTGGGTTTGGCGGAAGGTAGCCACAAAGGTGAGAACGCTTAAAACCGTGTGATAAGAGCTGAAAAGAACCGAGTGTATCTAGCCTGAAGTAGAGAGGACCTGGGTAGTACGTAATAGCATTATCTGACATTTGGAAGGTTCTCGTGCTGTAGTTCGTTTAGATTTATTCTCTACCCAGGGGCCAAAGGTGGATGTTTCAGAAAGACCAATTTTGGCTCAATCTAAGGAAGGATTCGCTAATATTCAGAGCTGCTGCAGGATAGTGGCAACTGCTTCGAGAAGAAATGAGGTCTTTGTCACTAGAGGTGACCCTAGGCCAAATGACCACTTGATAAACTGATGGATGGCCTCAGTGGCCTTTAAGGTCCAATCTCTGAAATTCTGTGATTCTGAGAACAAATAGGGCTCTTTTAGTCAAGACAGTGAGCAAGAAAACTTACCGTCAATAGGTTTACTTGGTAGACCCTAAAGAAGAAGATCTAAGATCATGGGATCAGAACCTGGTGATGGCCAGTTTCCTTTCGGGTTCCCTAGTGGGTGGAGTGGGGGTGATGGGGAGGGGGGACCCCCCATCATGTTCTAGAGCCAGTGCTGCCTCGCCGCCTCGCTGCCTGTCCTCCTGGCTCTGTTGGGTGTCTGTGAGCCACTAGCTCGAAACAGACCCCCTGCTTGACTGGATGCTTACAGCCAAAGAGTGGTTCAACAGACATTGTTTATCTTTCCTAATCTCCTTTAAACCTCTCCCTGGCTCGGCCAGCAGCAAACCCGGTGCAGAGGTTAAACCTACTCCCCACTCCTCTTTCTTTTTGCTGTTTAATGTCACCAATATTTGTGTTCCCTGTTTGCTCTGGGCTCTATTTGTTGTCGACAATGACAAAACTTCATTATGCCCATGCTAATTAATTATCATCATTCAAGTTGTGTTTTCGTGACTTTTCCTTATTTGCATTTTCCTTCATTTTTCTCATGACTGGGATTTAAAATTGGGGGCCATGTAGACACTCATACACAGTTTTGCCTCCCCTTTGTGTATTTGTATTTATTGTTGCCTTAAGCATCTGTTAATATTACAAAATAGCACATAGATATGGTTTATGAGTTGCAGTCTCCAAAGAGTTGCAAATTATATTCTTCAATAATAGCAAAGATTATAATTGTTGATTTACTTTCTTCTGGTGGTTGGGATGGGGCACCAGAACGCTCTCATCCTCTCCATTGGATCACGAAGTTTAGAGGTGAAAGACGGCCACTTTTTTAAAGGTATAAGGTTCTTGTGGCTTGAGTATGGCTTTAGCTCTTACTCCAGGGCTTTGCAGCCTCCTAGGACTTGGACAAGAGGCTTTACTCCAGCCTCTGCCTGCGTGCGCATAACATATCAAGATGAAGCCTTTTACAGTTATCATATGATCTCCCTGATATGAGGAATTTGAGAGGCAGATGGGAAGTTTGGGGGGTAGGGAAGGAAAAATGAAAAGGGAAGGAAAAAGTGAAAGAAGATGGGATCGGGAGGGAGACAAACCATAAGAGACTCTTAATCTCACAAAACAACCTGAGGTTTGCTGGGAGGTTGGGGGAGTCGGGAGAAGGTGGTTGGGTTATGGACACTGGGGAGGGTATGTGCTATGGTGAGTGTTGTGAAGTGTGTAAGCCTGACGATTCAAAGACCTGTACCCCTGGGGCAAATAATACATTATATGTTAATAAAAATAATTAATAAAAAAAAAGAAAAAGGAAAAGGGAAAAAAAAAAGATGAAGCCCTTCCTTTGCTTTTGGACTCTGAGTACCTCCTGCTCCTTCCATCTCCATGGTATCTTCCTATCCAGAGAATCGGCATAGGCTGGAAGAGAGAATTAAGCTCAACCACTGTTGTGTCCACCCAGATTCCCTAAATTTCACGTTCTTGTGCTTACAGGAGCATCCTTCTGACTTCTCTTCTCCTGGGCCCGATTTGAATTTGACTTCCTAAATGATAAGAGCTATAGATACTCATCTTCTTGCTTGAGAATATACAGTGAGCACATTAGACGGCTCCCATTCACACTGCACGCTCTCCAAATGGTACCTGTTCCCTATGTGTTCTTCTCTCCACTCATTCCATAGCATCCTGAGTACCTCCCACATACCTCCCAGTGGACTGGGTAAGAACAGGGGACATAAAAGCAAAACATTGCCATGGCGTCAAGGAGCTTGTAGTCCAGTCAGACACGGCAGTGCCCTGTGGAACGAGCTACCATGCTGGTGAACACATCTGGAGTCCTGGAGAAGGGCACGTGGTCCCGTGGGGAACGAGTCAGTCTAAGGTCGATGCTCGGGAAAAAGTGAGGCCTAAACCATCTTGAAGGAGGAGTGGGAGTTTTCCAAGAGCCCACATTTGGAACAATTTTTATAAGGAATTTTTATAAGGAAGCTAGGAGTGGTTTCCTCATAATGAGTTGATTTTTTCTGTAAACTCGTAACATTTTTTGCTGCCATGTGGAAATTAAAACCTAGAAAGAAGGGCTTTGTAATACAGTCTCCACAGACCTGAACTAGTCTTACGCTCTCCAAATGATACCAAACCTTTGATGCTCGTGGTAAAGATGAGATAATGTACATAAAAGCACTTCATAACGTAGAGGGAGCCATCGAAATGTAAGGCTGGGGAATATTTTCACTCCTTATAAATTCCATGGTGATTTTAAACCTGAAGAACTAAGAAGTCTTTGGAAATACGAAGCAAAGAACACCAGGCAGCACATGTAGATAGGCACTAGGATGATAAATTTAGAACATGTGTTGAAAAACAGGGGGAAAAAATAGAGGGGGGCCTTTGGAAATTGCTTTAACTGTAAAACATCTCTGAAGCCGTTTTACTCAGACAAACTTCTTCTCTCTAATGTATACATTGATAAACTTTTTATTCTGGTGGTGGTTCATCCCTCTGCATGAAACACTTATCTTGCGGCAGCTTCATCCCTCAGACCTCCCAACATGTCAGACCCCGAGATTTATCATCTACTAGTACGTAGCACAGGATAAAATTCATATTCAACAGAGTAAGGACAGGATTGCTTACCTTATGACACCCTGCTCCGGCTAGACCCCGTTCGTGCTCTGGTGGGTTGCCTGGAAACCTTAGACATCTACACATACCCAACTCTAGTGGTAAGGGACAGAGCCCTAGACACAGAGCCACCCCCACAACCAAGCCCCCTGATTGCGAATTGGAGGTAGATGGTCAGCAGATTCAACAAACCTGATTTCCCTTTCTCCTGGATGAGGGCACATACATGATTTAGGAAACAGAGGGACACGGTGGGAGGTAGGGGATTGAGAATGGTTACGATGACCTGTGAGAGCCTAAGGCTCAGATTCCACAGCCTGACTGGGGCCATCGGTAGAGAGGAATATGTCTCCAGTGGCGTTTATCTGACAGCTCCCATACTGCTGGAGAGAGCCCTAGAAGACCAAAACGCCCACACTGTGTTCCAGAACAACGGGCAAGCCTTGCTCCCCAAACAGCATTCAGCTTTGATAAGCGATCTTAAGCCTGGAGTGGGGTCATCCTGAGGACAGCGGCCTCCTGGATTAGACACCACGGTTTTGCTTTCCGCTCTTGCCACCAGACCCGAACCAGTATCAAGTGGGTCATCTGCATCTGAGGGTCATCTATGAAAATATTCCCCACCGTCAGTATAGAACATTGAGACATGATTTTGCATATTGCTCTGGCATTAAATAAACATCATTGATTCTGTAGCCCTGGAAGGGCTCTCCAGGCTCATCCAGCCCATTCAACAGATGGCCATCCCAGGACACACTAGGCATCAAAATTTGCACAGGGTGTGGAGGAAATGTACTGTGATCGTGGCAGCATGATGAGCTATTTTGTCCATATTTTGCCATTAATCTGAGCCTTGTGGATTTGAGTCAGGCCCTATCCGTCTCCAGCCCTTAGTTTTCTCCCTGGGAACTGAGGAAGCTGAATTAGCAGCATAAACAGTTGACATTTCTTGAACACTTACTATATGCCAGTCAGTGAGATCAAAGCTTTGTAGATATCAGACCTCATTCTCAAACCACCTGTGAGGTTATTTTCCTCTGTTTTCTGGTGAAGAAACTGAGGCATGGAAATGCTCTCAACCAAGGTCTTAGAGCTGGTGACAGGCAGCACTTGTACTCAGACACCATCCCGCTTCCTTAACATTTTGTGGTCCTGAAGTTTCTTCCTTCACGTCCTTTGACTTTCTAACTAGGATACCTGAAGACCTTGGCAAGGGAATTATCACTGAGGTGCTATATCGGGTTCACTGCTCGCCTCAGCACAGAGGTGATCAGAGATCATTTCCCTCCTGAAGAGCCTTTTGTATGTTCTCACCCAGCCTCTAAACCCCTGCCCCTCTGTAATCCTCAAAGCATCCTTCCGGCTTTGCTCCCTGCTGGCACCCAGCAAAGACCCCTGCACCTGCCCCTCCCACCCCACGCCCACTCCTCTTTCACTTTGTTCACTTGAGACTCTAACAACCGTTCTGTAGCCAGAATATCTGAGCGTCCTGAGCAACGTCTGTTGGTTTGGTTTTGCCATCTTCAAAGGGGGAACATACTGTTATGATGAAGAAAGAAGCAACTTTTTTGATACCACTTGAAATTGATGAAACTTTAGGTAGATCGGAAGCTTGACATTCGTTTGTGTGCAGATACAAGCGGAAATGAGAAGGCATGCGTTCCCTGAAACTCAGAGCTGCCGGGGCTGGCTGCCCTTTCGTAATGGAGTTGCTCCTGTCGCTGGTCACTTCGTTGTCTGTCTTTCTGGGTCATCAGTTCTTCATCTATAACACCAGAGGACAGTAGTAACATGTACTGTGCACTCCTGTTTACAGATCATTTTCGCAAACCTTGCTTCTTTTCATCCTCACCTGAGAGGACAAATACATAAGGAAACAGAGCCCCATAGAAGGTGCATGACTTGGCCAGGAGCACCCGGCTCGTAAAGGGCAGAGCCAGGAGACAAATCTGATGGGCTCTTTCCGTTTCACAATAGCTGAGTCTAATAAGGAAGGCATCGACTTACGCCTTAACCAGGATACTTCTTACGCACTTTGGCAAATGTGCAATTCCTGGAATGGATTACTAACAATCCAGAAATGGGAAAAGTACCATGCAACTAAAAACACAGTTCTCTGAATCTTCATGGACACTGGGAATACAATTAAGCTATTGGTGATAGGTTTCACACATTTTTGGACCTGTGGTGATTTCCTGTATCTCTTACATTTTACTCTCTAACCATGATGTGTGCATAAAGTGATTTGCAGAGAGGTTATAAGAAACTGAAACTCACCCCTAAAATTGTCATGCCTTGCAAAGTTTTCATCAAGCTTCATTCATTAATGCGATGATGTATACTGATTAAATGATTTTTAGCAGAACAGAACAAGTATTCCCAAATATGTTCTTAATAATTCCAAAATTTGGACTGCCCCTGAGCCTGATTCCCACAGATGGTGAACCTATGAATCTGTAATATTCTATATGGTTAAGATAGTCTGCGACAGAGCTGGTAGTAACGAGGTAAAGATTTACCAGTCCAACAGATTTCAGTCAGCAAGCCCCAAGGTAATCAGGGTCTTAGAACCTCTTCCTTTGTCTGAAAGAGACCAAGAGTAGAGATGTAGAGGGCAGTTTCCCTTCTCTGTTTCCAGTCAGTGACCCCTCAGGTTGTCACTCGAGAAGTCTTTGAGGTCAGTTTCCTGGATAGCAGCCCTTCACCTTCCCTGAATGATCAACTCTTCACAAGTGGCCAGTGGTTTTTTGTTGTTGTTGTTTTTAATATTTTATTTATTTATTTACTTGACAGAGAGAGATCGCAAGTAGGCAGAGAGGCAGGCAGAGAGAGAGGAGGAAGCAGGCGGCTCCCCGCCGAGCAGAGAGCCCGATGCGGGACTCGATCCCAGGACCCTGAAATCATGACCTGAAATCACGAAGTCAGAGGCTTAACCCACTGAGCCACCCAGGCACCCCAAGTGGCCATTGTTTTTGTGTGAGAACATTTGTCTACAAACTGGAATGATCGCTCTGCAAACATACATGCTTTGCTATTTCATTTGCAGTACCCTTAGGAGTCCCGAAGCCATGCACACAAAATCTACTTTCTGCATAAGAATCCGAGCCAGTGTGCTCCCCCAACCTATTTTACGTCTTTATGTATTAGCCCCGTATTGCCAGGTATGAACATGGACACTCTGTTTGGAAAATGGAAATAATGAACTATTTATATGTTGGTTGTCAGTGTTTGAGAAGAGAAAAAGCCTGAAGACATTCTGTATTCTAAAACAATTTGGTTGCTCTTTCATGCTCTTTTTCTTCCTTTTCTCCCGTGTTTCCCTCCGAGCTCCAGCATTCACAGCCCTGGGCATTGGTAACATAAATTGGATTTTCAGAGTGAAAGGAAGCTAGCCTTTCAGTTTTTTGAGGAGTCTCAAAAAACTGTGGAGAAGGAGAAAGGAGTCCAGGTGGCATATTCAGTCTGTGATGCCAAACCTGCTAGCCAATAGCAGGCATGGGCCATAGATAAATAGGACCCCCAAAGAAGTCTGATGTATCTAAGAAGTTTGTCCTAAGTCTGATGTATCTAAGCAGTTGGACTTCAGTTCCTAATTCTAGTTAGTTCTAGTTCTAGGAACCCCAGTGGGGAGTCCGCAGGGTTATGCGACCATTGCTACCTTCAAAAAGAAGACATCCAAAGGGACAGTATTTGCAAGGAAAATAGAGAAAGTTCTGGAACCCAAATCGCCAATGGAATGAAAGTTTAAAATCCAAAGACATTCCATCTAAAGCCACCACAATTTCCCACCTTTCTGGAAAGGGGCTCTTAAAATATGGGTAATCTTCTAGAGTTGACCGTATTCTACATGTTGGTAGAATGCCCTCTTTTCTTTTTTCATCTTGCAAATCGTTCCGTCTTAGCATGGGTATATATGTGCAGCAAAACCTTTATTCTCTCAGCAGCCCTTTTGGAAGCAAAGGATATATACGAGGTTGAGGTCTGTCCAAGTGCTAAAAGTTGACAACACGATCTCGCTTATCTTGTTGGCTCATGAGAAACCTCAAACAATTCCATTTAATTTATCATCCAGACCAGGACTCTTCGGAGGGTTAAAGGGGCCACTAACCAAATGGATCCCCAGGACAACCACTCGAAGCCAGAAATGCCCTGGGCAGATGGGGAGATATGGTCATTTTAATTACACGCAATGAGACTAACCGGATAAACAATGCTAAGAGAACAGTGATGAGTTGAAACGATCTCTTGGGATTTGTTTTGTCATTGTTTAAATGTTTACTTATTTTTTACACAGAACCATGATGAACCTTAGAATTCATAAATTGCTACTTGTTCATCTATTTTTTATCCTGATACAAGCTAAGGACAGCTAGCTACAAATGCACAGAATCTAGAAGAAGGGAAAAAAAAAACACTGAATCTAAGTAAGTTTGGGTTTTAGGCAAGGGAGAATTTTAAGCCAACTAAAAAGATGGTCTATAATGCCAATAGCTGTGTTCATCCATAAAATCTCGCCTAAGGCATGGAACACATGGTTTTACATATAGGGAAAGGCCCATATGTAATTTTGTGTCCAGTAAACATACTAAGCTATATTGTCTTAAAAGATAGTTTTCTGGGGCACCTGGGTGGCTCAGCGGGTTAAGCATCTGCCTTCAGCTCAGGTCATGATCCCAGGGTCCTGGGATCGAGCCCCGCGTCAGGATCTCTGCTTTGCAGGGAGCCTGCTTCCCCATCTCTCTCTGCCTGCTTCTCTGCCTACTTGTGATATCTCTCTCTCTCTCTCTCTCTCTCAAATAAATAAGTAAAATCTTTTTTTTTAAAGATAGTTTCTGCATAACTTCTGTAAGTACCAAATATTATTTTAAATGTTAACAATTAGAGAAAAGTGCCCTTTCAGAATTTTATGTAAAATTTCAAGGAAATGAGCTGAACCACAAATGAGGTGTAAAGGGGATTTTGATAGGATGGAGCGAACGTGACCGATGAAAAGCCGAGCGCTTAAGTCGCAGTGGCTCTCATGTGAGTTAACTAGTCTGTACTTGGGCATGCCATTGCTACCAAGAATATTGTTGTTATGAGGCACGTTATTTTCAGACTCAAAATTTAAAACTAGTTTTCCAGTGAGGCTTCTTTTTGCCTTCATCATTTCCCATCCCTGCTGTTTCTCCTTCTCCTGCGCAAACGATCTAACAACCTCTTAAAACCAGGGAGAGCCAAAGCTGGTTGTACAGTTTCACCCATTTATCAGCCACGAGGTCAGACCTTGTCTTATTTTTCTCCCTATGTTTCTTGTAGATGCAGAATCTGGGCCCTCCTTTCAATGTATCTGCTCTAATCCTTTTCTACAGGAAGTTTCTAGGGACCAATCAGAGGCAAGCAGTTAATATGGTTTTTCTTTTAACCACATCGTCACTGATCTGGAGAACTAAAGAATCTTGTCACAGAATGACCTAAGTGTTTAGACACATAGCCGTTTAAGTGTATCTGGTTTGGGTCTCTATGATACCTGTGCTTGTTCATTACTTCTTCCCTTTTCCTGGGATCAGGGTGGTCATAAATACTATTAAATGTGTGTTCACTTGAACAAGGATGGCATGAAGGTACAACGCAAGAAACAGTGTGATTGAATAATGTTTAAATATGTATGTCAGGAAAGACATTTCCAGAAAAGAACAGTTAAAAAGGAACAGAAAAGAGAAGAAAGAAACAAGAAAGAAATGGGGGCTCATCCTAGTAGATCAAAACAGAGGGCATTTTTCAGTTCAGCTCATTTCTCTTAGTGGCTTATAATCTCAGCCACAAATAATGGCCAAAGAAATACATTTGGTGTCATTTCATCCCATAAAGCACCTACATCCCTTTTCTGATCACTATATCCTCTCTGTTGAATTTCCTCTAAAAATCAACTTGCCTTTCCTCTAGTCTTAGAAGAGAAATAGATCTTATTCTCACTTACCTTATAGCTGAAACTTAGACATAACTTAACTTTCGTCTCCTCTTTCATCTTTATTTGTATAAGCTATCTGTGCACGTTTCTCAATGAGGAATTTTTTTTGGAGGGGGTCAAAATGGTATCTAGTTATTTTGCTTAGCATGGGATTTTTAAGTTAGCTTTTATCATAAGAAGACATCATATGTTTATCGTAGAAAATGTTTTTGAAAACACAGAGAAGCAAATAAGAAATAAAGAACATTTAAATCACTGAAAATCACAACAACCCAGCATAACCACTATCAAAATTGCTGGTGTGCTCAGTGGGGTTTTTTTTTTTTTTTTTTTGAATGATTAAAGGATTATTTTTGAGGGAAGAGTTCTGCCCATTTCGACATTGTGTATTTGTAGATGCATATGTCTCACGCATTAATGCCGCTCAATCTATATGATAGAATAATTTTTTTAATGACTGGAATATTTAACCAGAAAATATCTGACATATGCAGCTTCTGCTCAGCTTCACCAGTACCCTGGTGAGAAGCAGCCGTCGATGCTGTCATTTCTGTGCACACACACAGACATCCATCCATCATGAATATTTAAAATTCAATCATTAGGTGCAGCGGCGGCGGCGGTGGCATATTTGTTGCAACTGATCAGCCACTAATGGTTTAAAAACTTAGAAATTGGGAGCTGCTTTTGTCAATTGAAGAGGATTATTCCAAGCCACTGAAGCTCCTTGTCAGAATGGAAGAGTGTATTAAAGGAGATGGGCTCGCATACCCCAGGGTCGCTTACCATATATAATTTACTAAGCACACATGCTTAAGAGCAAAGCAAATCAAATGGATGAGATTGGAGGCCCCTAAAATAGCCTCTTGCCCCGATCAAACATACCAGTGAGTAAACAAACAAACAAACAAAATATCCCCAGTTCCACATCTTCCCGAGTCCCACGCAGGCAGACGGGAATTTCTGCTCCTGAGGGTTCCGGGCTTCGTGAGCCTGGCCTGGCCCCGCAGTCGTTCCATTCCTCCAGATTAACTTTCCCTTTCAAGCGAGACTTCCACAACAATAGCAGCAGCCGTGGAGTCTGTGTCCTCATAATGCGGTGAAGTGTGTTTCCTGTCATTGCCAAGAGTGTGGGGATGCGCGGCTAGGCATGGTTGGGAAGTATGCTGGAAGGTTCTGTGGTCATTGAGCTGCACAGTCAGCCACCTGGTGCCCACTGTAGCACCTTGTTCCTTAATCATTCCCAACCCTCTAAATCATAATTTAAGAGGCTGTGTACAGAGGCCCAGGAAAGGTGTTCGAGCTTACCTAACCCTTGCCCATAACCTCAGCTGCCACAAGTTCTGGAGAGAAAAGGACAGTGTCACATATGTGTGGAAAATACATTCAAAACAGGCATTATGTAATCCCTTATGATTCTTGCAGGAACCACTTAAAAAATATTTTTGCAATTTGCTCAACAGATCAGATCAGTGAGCCATCTTGGTCTCTCTGCTCTGCCCTTGGCCCCCCAGTTTCCACGCTTACCTAGACTAATAACGATCTATACTGACCGGGAAGAAAGAACACTCTATGTCTTTTTAAGTGTTCTAATCTTATGCAGCCTGGATAATGGAGGGGGGAATGGGGGCGCAGGGAGGGAAGGAGGAACACAGATTTAAGTAGTGAAATTTATACCCATTTGCAAGTCAGTTAGAGCTCAGTTCCATTACTCAGTCTCTGGCCTCCCTAGACTCAAAAAATCCTAAGTGTGAACTGTGAAAATCTTACTGAATGGTGTGAGAAAAAGCTGATCCATTCGGGCTTATACAGTTTTGGGTCCCTCCTGTCCCCACTGCCAAATCGCCACCGCCTTTCTGCTCTCTAAAAGCTGTGACATGGATTGGTAGCTGCATGGGGAAATCCACACGGTTTTCCTCCAAAATATCCAAACGAATCACCTTGATTTTCTAAATTACAGGATATCCTGATGAAGCCACCCAATCGGTATTTTTAAGTATAGAGGCGAAGCAAGCATGCTTACATGGAGCTACGCCTTAAGGACTGCAGCTCTAGGGAAAAGCTCTCTCTGCCACCAAAAGTCGTAAGCTAATGACTGCTTTAAAATATATCTGTGACTAGAAAATAATATTTAAAATATTAATAGGTCATTTATTTCTTAAGCTCTTCCTCTTACAGACAAAAATGCTTAGTTTGGGGACAGACTTGGGCTAGTAAAATAAGAAGAAGCTTGAATGCTAGCTCATTATAATCTGTAATCTAGTCGACAAGCTCCTGGCAATCTGCAGAAAGGGAAATTAAGGCACAAGATGATCTATGAAGTCTTACATAAAGTCAGCCACAAAGTGGGGGAGAAAGCATTCCAGCTCCTGATTTTTTTTTTCTTTTCGTCACTGTCAAACTGTCACAAATAACTGTAAGAAAGTCTGCTTGGGGCATTTCAAACTCTGTGAATTCTCTGTTTGTATGGATGTTAGAATTTCTTCCAGCTCCTAAAACTATATTCTTGACTAACGGGTTAAAGATCAATATCACCCTGATAAACCTTACTCTGACTCAAGATTTGCTTAACCAACTGTAATTTTACCACAGCACAGATTCAATCTGTTGAGCAAATAAAAATCATTTTGAAAATGACCTACCTATGTATTTATTCAGTTTGTATTTCAGAATTATCATAGCGTCGGGCATAGGAGATGATTATATACCCCTTACCGTAGATTTATAAATGGGCCTATAAAATAGAAAAGAAGAATCCCATCACAAATGCTTTAGTTCAGTTAAGCATCTGTTTTAAAGCCAAAAACACTGAGTAAGTAAAGTTGTACTTAAAGTGGTTTCCTGCTTTGTCTTGGTCTCAAGTCGGTCTAATTCCGGGTAGCACTGGGGCGCCTGGGTGGCTCAGTGGATTAAGCCACTGCCTTCGGCTCACATCATGATCTCAGGGTCCTGGGATCGAGCTCCGCATCGGGCTCTCTGCTCGGCAGGGAGCCTGCTTCCTCCTCTCTCTCTGCCTGACTCTCTGCCTACTTGTGATCTCTCTTTCTCTGTCAAATAAATAAATAAAATCTTTTTAAAAAATAATAATAATTCCGGGTAGCACTTAGTATGTGAGATCTTAGTACAGTCATGAAGAGAACATGGGCATTAACGGAAACTTTCTGACATCTCTGTGTTCAGAAATGCACTTGTCATACAGCAAAATATGATTTCCTTGCACTTCATTTTTCTAACTTTCATTCCTGCCTGGCTGTCTCTGCCAAGCTGACCTGATTCAGACACCCTGACCTTGGATAAAGACACTCTTTTCTATTTTCATTCTTAATTTATGTCTTTTCCCCTCTCTGTGTTGGTGTGCCCTCTATGTACTCTCCCTAGTGCAGCTGTACGTCTAATTCCTTCCCCTTGTCTTTTGCCAGCCCCGCCCCCCGTTTCTCCCCTTCCATCTTCTTTCTTCTTTGACTGTCCTCTCTGGTAGACAGTGACATTGCTGATTCCCCACACATATACTCTCTTCTTGATATCCTTCAGGATGGGATTCTGGGAGCCGGGAGGCTTGAGTAACCATTTAACTGAACGGCCAACACCCATTTTTTTCTCCTTTACCCCCCCCCAAAAAAATCCCCTCCAGGAGAAAAAGTGTGTTCACAATGATATGAAGAAGAAAAAGAGGGTAAATGATGTGGGCCAGAATTGAGCTAAACCAGTGACGAGCTTTTGCCCAAACCTCCGGCCTCTGAGCAGGGGCTTTCCCCCCGCTTTGCTCTCTTCAGTCCAACTTCATGTCATGCCACCTTTGAAGGCCTGCACATATATGCTGTTTTCTTGCACGTCCTTTCTCCCACCCACACTACCAGTGCCAGCCACTCGGCAGCATGAAAAGAAGGGCAGTGGGCTGCGTTGATGGGGAGGATCCAGTCTAGGGGAGAGAAATGGAGATTGTACAGGGCTCTGGGCAGACGGTTAAGAGCAGCTCATGCTATCATGCTGCTTCAACAGCCTCATTGTCATGACCGATTGCAAATGCATTGGCAATGATTCTGAAGCCTTTGGGAAAAGGTTCCGGTCTTAAGAAATTGAGAAGTTCACCAATGGTCTGCTCTTTGAGAAGGAGTATGCCCAGCGTGGCGTTGTCGGCCCCCATTTCATATGTGTGCCTAATGAACAGGATAAAGACACCAGAATGCCACCAACATCTAAACAGTGGCATCTAATTGATTTTAATCTTAGTTCTACAGCGTGGCCAGAAGGATGTTTCAGTTACTTCCACCATATGGGACACCAAGTGTCTGATTAGTAGGGATACTCCTGTTCTTCCTTCTTTCGAGCAACTACTCATTATTCCATAAGTCGTTGTCTCCTTCGATGAAATGGTGCCCCATCGGACTCCAAGAGCGTGCATAGATGCTCGAAGGTGCTTAACTTATAGCCAGAGTGTGGCGACGGTTTTCGAACAAGCTGGTTCTACATTCTACAGTGGTGTAGCAGCTGCAGACTTTCCCTCTAACCTCACCTCACATATTAGTTGTGAATTTGATAAATGCCATCCTGAAGAGCAATTGATTTATTAATTAGCTGATTCAGAATGTTCTTAGGACTCATTTGGGATATGGAGTCATTATAATTTAAAAATGTCAGTGCAGTGCAATAGAAGACGAAAATGGCACCTCCCAGGGGCCCTGTGGGCAAAGCTTTCCCCTTCGCCGGGTGGGCTGTTTCTCCATGGCCATGAGGCCGCCCACAGGAGGTTGCCTCATCAGGCCTTTGAGTGAGGTCTCGGGAAATGAGGGGAGGTCCCCACCATGAAACAGATGAGATCCAGACTAGGACGTGACCAGACCAAGCAGGAGAGTCTTGACTGTTAAACTCGGGATAGTAGCCATTTCATTAGAAAATGCGAACAATTTAAGGTACTTTATGAGTAAGTTCTAGAAAAACACCAACTATATATAATTACCTATATCTATGAATAGGCAGTCCATAAATTTCTCTCGGACATAAGATTTGATGAACTGAAAAGGTAAAAATATGAATATGAATATGAATAGATGAAATTATTATGAATATTAACTAACCAGGTGTTTGGCTTTATTTTTGCATTGTCCTTAAACATGGGTAATTAAGACCTGATGGCAAGTCAGCATTTTAGTTCATAGTTTTTGAAACACTGTACCTCCCCGTACTAGAACTGAGTAGTAAACCTAAAATGGTGATATTCCAAGTTACTGTCTGCTGTGTTTTTTAAACAGGAGCACACGTACCCAGAAAGGAGACATGCCTCAGTAACACACTCGCCTTCAGGAGAAAGACAGGCACGTCTTCTCTGTTGTGTGCTGAGCTCTACAGTACACCAAGGAGTCCGGCTGAGGGAAATAAGGTGGTTGTCAGAACCCCATTATCAAATGGGTACACACAGAGCTTTGGCAAGAAAGATGCCACTAGCTACAGTTTCAGTCCTACCTTTTCTTTAGAGGAAGAAGTTGAAGAAGTTGTTGCAACTAACAAAAGGAGGCGGGCTGTTTACCTCAGTAAAGCCTCATGGATGGCAGGGGACCCACAGACAGCCTGAGAGCTTCCTGAAAGTTCCAGCAGCTTGAGAAAGGGACTCCAGTAACTCCAAAAGTCAGATCACCTGGCTTCTTGTGCAGGCTGGGTGCTCAGCATTGACAGCTTGGTGTGGAATGAGCAGGGACTTTCAAATCCGATGGATCGAGGTGTGAATCCAGCCCTAGGGGTGTGATTTTGAGCAAGTTGATTAATCTCCTTAAGCCTTGCTTTCCTCAGTCTGTGTGTGCATGTGTGTGTGGGGGGGTATGTGTATGTCTATGTGCATCTGTGTATGCATGTCTAGAAATCCTACCCCCCAGGAGTATGGAAATCGAACTTGATAATATATATGAAAATGACTGATACACACTAGGTGCTCAGTAAATGCAGTTTCTCTTCCTTTTCCAGATATATGATATGCTCATCTTCTCTGTACTCTAGTTCCCTTGCATATGAAATGCGGGATAATAGTGTCAACCAATATTCATCTGCTTACAGTGCTTCTGTTAAAAAGCAAGAGCTTTAGCATCAATGAAACACCCCTCCCTTCTTTTCAACTCCCCCTCGATGTCTGACATCTTTGCAACCTCCCCGCTCTCTTCCAATGAGAACTTAAGCTCAGTGTCCAGTCCCGGTGCCCGAGCAGAGCTGTATTCGGGGTGGGCTGGGAACGCGTCGCCTCTGCTGTGGCTGGAAGTCTCCCTCCTCCCAGGGGCCGCCTCGTCTGCAGGTAGTGCTCCCAGCCTGCAGTGAACTCTGGACCTTTTATTGATCTCGTGTGCATCTGGCTCCACTGTGATACCAGGAAGAATGGAGGTTGCTGGCCCTGGACTTGGTCCTGGACAAATAAATGTGTTTGTCAAAGCCCTTTCCTGACATTGGTTGTCTCAAGCCCAGGTGGCATTGTGGAGGGTAATTAGTTCTCTTTATTGGCGGGAACATCAGGAAGCCCTGAACGGCTTACCAGCGGACACGTGCAGAAAGATTCTGTTAATGCAGCTGTTCCTCGTCTTTTCATCATGCTAATGGGCAGCCTGTACGAAATTTGACTTCCTATCCCCGGCACCAAGCAACACCTATCAAACAAAGCATTGTTTCTTCTCACTGTTGATAAGTGAGACTCGTGGAGGCCGGCGATAGGATGCTCATTTTTATCTGCTAAGTGCACAGCGCTTGTAAAAAAGCAGCAGTGGCCTTGTTACCACTTGACATGACACTAGGCTTGGCTGTTTACACTGACACGCCGCTGCACCCTTTTAGAGCTGCGGCCGGGGGTCAGACTCATTAGACGATAGTGAGGCGGCGTCTGGGGGGACGCTCTCTGCTCCTCTGTTGGGAGCGGCAAGGCAAGGAGCTTGCCTCTTGGAATGGGTGACTTTCAACTCTTTTCTTTGTTAGGATTATTTGAGAACCCCTGTTTATTCTCCGGCCCTACGGGGAGAAGATGAGAGAGAAAGAGAGGCCTGAAAATAGCCTTCACCCCAGTGATGAAGGGAAGGAATGTTGGGGCTTGCTATGTGTTGCTTTTCTCTTTGCTGCTCTATGTTGCCCAGGAGGGCCGCGGGGAGAAGTGAAGTGCATGCGCCTCTCCTGCAACAAACGAGGCCGAAAAGCAGAAGTCAACTGAGTACAACTTTAGACTTAGTCTTGTTTCCTTCTTTTTCCTCTTTTTTTTTTTTTTTTTAAACCAGTATGGCCTTGAGACCTTTAAAGACTAGATCGAGCTCGTGTCTTTTGGTTCTAGCGCTGCTATGCCTATGGACATTTAGGAAATGGAGGGTGATATTCCAGAATCCTTGGTTCACTCACAATCACTGTGATGGGATCAGCTGCTGATAACCTAGAACAGCTAGAGTGCTCGTTGAGTCAAGAGCTGGGAGCCCAGGGCTTTACTCTGGCCACCCAGGACTCTCCCCCCTTGAATGCTCGTGCAGAAGGCGGCACAGGACAGATGAGAAGCTGCCGTGCAGCCCCCTCCGAGCCTCCAGAGACCACGCCGCCGCAAAGGGCTAAGAGAGCAAACCATCTTCCAGAAGTTCAGGAACGTGGGCCACCACCACACGTTGCTAACCTGTCTCGTGCCCTGTCACGGTGTCTTTGACTGGCTACAGAAGCTCCTTTCCGCCTCCGCCTTTCCGTAAGGATGTGAGGATAATTCGTGCATTTCCTTGGATTAAATAATATACCATTTTATTTATTTTTTATTGAGATGCCATTGACATATAAATTATGTTAGTTTCAGGTGTACAATATCTGTATACGTTATCAAAGGGTCGCCGCAGTAAGTCAGGTCACCCTCCGTCACCATATCCAGTTACCAAAAAAAAACTTTTTTTCTTGTGATGAGGACTTTTAAGATCTACTGTCTTAGCCACTTTCAAATATGCAGCACAGTATTATTAACTACAGTCTCCGCGCTGTCCATCATATCCCCAAGAGTTACTTATTTTACACTCATTTTACAGAGGTACTACCCACGCCGTTCTGCCCTTGCCCTTGGAGACTGGGTCGTTTCATGTGTCAAGAATATTCCTTGCCGGGCCTTCTTGCTGCTGCTGTTAACATGGCCCAGGGTGTTCTCCTGAGTGATTCTCATCAGGTCACGCCAGGAGATTGAAACACGAATCTCTGAGAAGTTTCCTTGGGATCTGCCAGGGCTTTCTCCATCCAAGCATTATGATCCCCTTGTTTGTTTGCACGTCCCTTGTGGTCAGCCTGTCCCGGAATTCCCCAGCTCTGCAGAAGGATTGCAGCTCACGAATGGTGCTTACACCTGCTTTTCCTATATTCCTGGGATCTTGCCATCAGGCAGGCTCTCAGGGGCCAGAAACCGTGGCACCATTTAGTGGCTTCATGTGGTGCGCATGTCACTGTCATCTCCACCCAGGTCTCTTCTTATCCCGGGACGCTGCCAGGAACGTCCATGCACAGGAGAGCTGTTCATGGGGGCATAAGTGCTGGTACACGGGATGCTTATCTATCTTTGGGGCACTTTTGACATCTTTCCATTTACCTGCAGTTACACAGAGTAAGTCCCATTCTCCTCTGGGGACCTAGTGCTGGATCAGAGGTGGTGATTCTGGGTACTCCTCTCCACCGCTGGCCACCGCCAGGAGCTCCACCCACAGCTCCTGCCCTGGCCCCTTCCCAGTGGCTCCCTTTCCCCACCACCATCTCCTTGTCCCTCTGCAGGTCATTTATAATCAGCAGTCATGGCGTGCGGGCCTCATTAGTGATACGGCCATTCCTTCAGTGCTTCAGAAATAATCACTTAGAAAAAACCGCACGGTTTCCTTCCCTTGAGAGCCCATGAGTGATGAATTTATTTCAGTTTGGCTGGCTTGGCTGTCTTGCTCAGGCTTATTTCCATATTTATTTCAACAAACAATGTAGGGTGGGAACAAGAAAACACATGCTGGGTGTACACACGCTCTGCATATCAGCTCCCAAATGCAAGTCCTCTTGAGGGAGGTATAGAAGGCTTGCCAACAAAAAGTGCCCCCCATTTTTAAAAAAGAGATTGGTGGACGAGGGGTGCTGTAGGGCAGAAGATGAGCTAGTTCGCGATTGTTCGGATTTGAAAAACTGGGGGTAAAGTGCCAAAAGTAATTGATTCTTAACTCCCCTCCTGGTAAAGAAGGTGTCTCCAGTGGGCTTCAGCCCTTGACCTCCTTGCTCTGGTAGGATCTGATCTGTGAGTCGGTGGACAGCAGTGAACTTTCTGTGCCAACTGAGACTCACATGCTTCTGTCTGATTCTCTTCAAGCAGACCCTGTTGCCTGTAAGGAGGGGGGGTGGGGCAGGTGTGGGGATCACAGGCTGCTCTGACAAGGAACGATGCCAGCAGGTTCTTGATTGCAAATGGTGTCCTCAAGCCAGACTTGCAGATGTGCAGGCCACCTGGCTTCCAGAAATCTCTCTGAAAGGGCGTTTCAGCTTTATTGGGGAACTTGGCCAAGGCTTGGCACTAAGCTCACCTGATTGTGTAGAGTGAATGTTTTCAAGTGACTTCAGCCACAGGTCAGAAGACCTCGGAAATTTATTTAGAGCTATGTCACTGACACTGTTTCCAGTGGCCGGGCAAGTCGCATCTCTGTCGTTAACCTTGCCATCATAAGGCAGGGCACCAAGGTGCATACCACAGCTTGATTCTAGTGGGATGCTTTGAAAGTGGTAGTGACTGTTTAATAATAATAATGGTTTTTCCGTCATATGGTGAATTAGAACGTGCAAAACAGTATCTTGTCCTAAACATGACGCCATTTTTCCTGTAGAAAATTCAGGCAATATGCCCATTTTATAAGAAATAAATGGAAAAAGCAAATAAGTTAGAAGAACCAAAAATAAAAATTTTATACTCAGGGGCCTGAAAGCAGACTTCCAGAATTTCCTTTTCTCAGAAATACATTTTACTGAGCTTAGGATTCCTTTTTCTAAGAAAGACCTCTTGCTTTTCCCAAACTAGTTAAATGGTCCAAGCAGGGGTGAAGAAGAAGAAGAAGAAGAAGAAGGATTGAACACTACTTAACGGGTACTCCCCTCCCCCAAATTAGGCTCTAACTGATATTAGACAGGAGGGAAGGAGGGATTCTAGATGTAGGTGAATATCTGCGGTGTGGGGAAATACTGTTAAAATGCAGCATTTGGGGGGAAACAGCCCAAAAAAGAAAGCTAAAAATCTAGTGCCTGGTTGAAAATTAATAGGAGATTCACATACATGCTATTATTGCTATCAAGACTAACCTTGAGGGTGCCTAGGTGGCTGGGTGAGTTAAACGTCAGCTCAGGCCATGATCCCGGAGTCCTGAGATCGAGCCCTGCATTGGTCCCCCTGCTCTGGGGGAGCCTGCTTCTCCCTCTTCTCCCCACTTATGCTGTCTCTAACTATCTCTGTCGCTTGTGTTCTCTGCCACTGCCTCTCTCTCTCTCTCTCTCAAATAAATAAATAAAATCTTTTTTTTAAAAAAAAGGGGGCGCCTGGGTGGCTCAGTGGGTTAAAGCCTCTGCCTTCGGCTCAGGTCATGATCCCAGAGTCCTGGGATCGAGCCCCACATCGGGCTCTCTGCTTGGTGGGGAGCCTGCTTCCCTTCCTCTCTCTCTGCCCGCCTTTCTGCCTACTTGTGATCTCTCTCTCTGTCAAATAAATAAAATCTTAAAAATAAATAAATAAATAAATAAGGGAGGGTAGGCTTGGAGCCAAACAAACTTGAAGATTTGTTAAATAGGTATGAACAAGGCAGCCTCCAGCACCTTCCATCATAATATGAATGGAATATAATATAATGGAATGGAATATAGTAATGATGATCCAGACAAATGTACCTGAAACCCAGTCTTTGCCTAGCCAGACCATTCCCTGAGGAGTATAACCTAAAATGGACAGATCTTTCGGTCGGCTTTTGCAGACAGGACAACATGGTTTTTGTTCCTCTGTACAGTGTTTATATCCTTATAATTAACAGCATTATAAAATAATTGTAAATGCAATGTAGGAGAAATCTCTTCTGTCCTGTCTCAGAGCTGAACTGTGCTCTTGTGCGAAAAGAGATTTCAGTCGGGGTAGGACAGGGTTTCGTAACCTTCAGCAAATGAAAGGTCTGTAAGTGCCTCCTATCTTCTTGGAAAAATAGTTGAATCATAATAAAAACAGTATTGTTTTATAAGTGAGAGTAATGAACTATTCCATCAAGAATAAAGTCAGTCCAAGCTCTCCAGCATTCCTTGGCCTTTGGAGAAATGCACACATGTCAGGCAGCCAAGAAGGGCCCCTTGCTATCCTATCAAAGGAGGGCTCTAACACTTTGCTAAGCCCTTGGGGCTTGCTTGCTGGAACTGTGGTATTCCATTTTTTTAAAAAAGATTTTATTTATTTATTTGTCAGACAGAGCGAGCACAGGCAGACAGAGTAGCAGGCAGAGGCAGAGGGAGAAGCAGACTCCCTGCTGAGCAAGGAGCCCGATGTGGGACTCGATCCCAGGACGCTGGGATCATGACCTGAGCTGAAGGCAGCTGCTTAACCAACTGAGCCATCCAGGCTTCCCTGTGGTATTCCATTTTTAATTGGTAATCTGACCACCCCCAACCATGGCGTCAAGACAGCAGAAGTGGATAATTGAATAAAGTTGATTATCACTGTTGTTTCGAATTAGAAATAGTTCTCCTAACAACCCTCTGAGGGTATTCCCTATCACCAGCCTAATGCCTGCTTGTGTCATCTTACACCGTGTGAGCCTGGGATTTTATGGTATTGATAGGTTTCTCCCAGCTGCCCTTTCTAGATCTGTTGCTTTTACCGATAAGTGGGTGGACGATAGGAGTGTAAAACGGACAACCGATTGAGTGGCCAAAATGTAAATGTCTGTCTCGTCTCTTTAACACGTTTCTGCTCCTATTTGTATGTATCTGTTTATTTATGGAACTATTATTTTGGTACATTAACTAGTGTGGTTTAGCTGTAGAAACTGCTGTTTAAGTAAGGAGACAGAACAGTACGTCTTGAGGTCTTCTTACGGGCATGTCAGCCCGGGGCGCTAAGGGCCACAGGGATCGACCACATCTCCTGGCCTCCATGCGAACGTTCCGTGTAACCCGCCCTCTCTCCCAGAACCCCAGTAGCATCCTCTGCTTCAGCCACAGATCGCCTCAGCCGGGACTTCCTTACCTTCAGTGGTAAGCAGAAAAATGCATTCCTGATGATCAGCTCCCTGAATGATAAGGTTATTCGCTTTTCCACTATACAGGTGGAATTTTTCTTAAAATTTTGCATTTAGATTTGCTTCCTTTGAGCTGCAGGATGTTCCTTCTTCCTGGAAATAATATTTGACTCTCCTGTTGTTGCAGGAAGGAAAATAAAGGGCCTCTTTGAAAAAGTTGTATTAAACCTGGGTGAGAAGCAGCAGGGTGTAATAGAAAAACCCCCAAATGAGATTTAGGAAGATTGGGTTCAAGTCAAGGAGCTGACGGTGCCCAGTCACTTGTTTTGTCTCAGTGACCGTGGGTCATTGAGTAGAATGCGGATGGTCCGCCTTGGTGAAATGGGGAGGCCTTAGGAGATCACTTCTAGGCTCCTTTCAGTCTTAAAACTAATTTGCAGGCCTGTGAATGTGTAGTGTTGTGTTGGGTGTCTGTATGTTGTCTCCCACTGCTGGGAGGACCTGCACACGCATTATAAGCTACTTATTGCTTTCTGCTTCATACAAACCCATAAGCTCACACTCTGGAAGGAACATGGCAAAGACCAAAATGAAATCAGTCCTTTTTTTTTTTTTAAGATTTTATTTATTTATTTGACCGAAAGAGGCACAGCAAGAGAGGGAACACAAGCAGGGGGAGTGAGAGAGGGAGAAGCAGGCTTCCCGCAGAGCGGGGTGCCTGATGTGGGACTCAATCCCAGGACCCTGGGATCATGACCTGAGCCGAAGGCAGAAGCTTAACGACTGAGCCACCCAGGCGCCCAAAATGAAATCAGTCTTAGGACACCTCAAATAATAAATGAAAGCTGAACTCGAGAATCTTTAGTCAGTCAGCAGCATTCATGGAACACTTGGCATTTGTAGTGTCCTATCAGGCTCCCTGAGGCATAAGCTAAATCTCCCGTCACCACCACACAGGACAGAAATCTATTAACATGCTTGCAACCAGAAATACTTGAGCCCCTGGCTAGCACCTGGGGCCTACTCAGAGCTGGGATGAAAAGGGTCAGCTCTCTCCCTGAGCGTCAGCTCCTAGCAAAGACGTTTACTCTAGTTAAACTTTAGTTAACTTTAGTTTAAATCCCAATTACTATATGCAAGAACATACATCAGAAGAGGCGAGATCCCCTTACCTTATTGCCCTGTCCCTACAACTGGGATTTTTGCCAGAGCTGTGTGCTTCTTCACCCAACTGGAAATGTATTGGGAGAACATGGGTAAAAGCCCAGGACTCTTTGAAGATGGCTTTTTCCCCAGTGAACTGAACAACATGAACTTCATGGAGTAAAAAATAAAATCAGGACTATTTCATGTTTCACACCCTCACTCTAACTATACTTAATTCCCCTCTGTTCTCACCCCAAAAGGGACGGTCCCCGTTTGATGATCTGTGTCGTCAATACAGAGCTGTGAAAATGACTTTGACTTGAAATTAGTCAAGTTCTCAGATCGTTTATATGCACTGCTTCAGTTTCAATCCATTCTGCTTTATTCTGCCGGGGCTCCTCCACACTAGCCCAACTAATACCGGGCGGAAGTGTATGTGTGTATGTGGGGGGAGGGGTACTTTAGAGGTTTGCTGCTCTCCACGGAGCCAGCCTCAGCTTCACTTTGGAACTTGCTAGAAGGGTAGAAGCTCAGGCCGTACCCAGGACCTCCTGGATCAGAATCTGCATTTTGCCACAATCCCAGTGATTGCTCTGCGCCTTCAAGCTTGAGAGGCATTGTTTAGACAACCTGGCTGGGCACTGGGATCCCCAGGCCTCAGAGAGGGGTGGCAGCTTGGGTGTCCAAGAGTGGAAATGGGCTGTGTCCCGTGGTGGCAGCAGGTAGAAACTACAGGGTATCCCTCCCCTTCAGAGAGATACCAGGTCCTTCAAGCCAGCGGCGTGGTCCGTAGAAGATAGTATTGTTCCAAGGGGATGAAAGGTCAGTGTTTCACCACACTAGAAACCCATAATATCATCAGCTGTGTAATACAGATCCAGCCAGAAGTGTATAAATCCTCAGGCAGAATGCTTTTGTGTAGGAATGAAGATAAGTTTCCTACCGAAACCCACAGTGGCTTGAAGTCTAATTTCAAAATGGCAGCGTGCTCTGTTTTCCATTTCTGTTTCCCTCGAGTCCATCACCAGGTTGCATAAGTGATTTGGGATTTTCCTTAGGATCAAGTTTAATGTCAACCAAAATCGAGGGGGAGCACCTTTTCCCCCCGCTTTCCCAGCTTCTATCCCTGATTTTTCTTCTTCCAAATCCTCAGTGTAGATTTCTTCCCACTCTTCAGGAAGCCCGTCCCCCACCCGCAGTCTATCAGAGACGGCTCACTTTCACGGAGGGTCTCCTCCATGTGAAAAAGGATCCGGCTATTTACTTTCCTGAAAGCTGAGAGGAGACCCCACCCCCACCCCATCAGCAGCCTCTCCCTGGTTCTGACCAGCTGCCTCTTTTTATAAGGCCCTGGAGACCGAAGCAAACGGGCAAGTGGGTTTGTCCCCAAGCCGCAACCCTGGGGTAAAGATGATGGAGAGCTGCGCGCCACCCACCCCCAGCCCTGCGGTCTTTGCCTAGGAAGGAAAAGCAACAGCTGGGAGAACAAATTCTTTCATCTTCGACTTAGGGCCTCTGAACTACGGGTGGAAGCACTGTTTCTCATCATCTTCCTGCCAGGAGGACCAGGACTGTCGTGGCGGAAAGCGTGATGTCTTCAGTTTTCTCCTGTCTTTTCTCTTTCCCCTTGGCTGCTCCACTCCTCTGCTCTCCCACTCCCCGAATCGAACATGTACAGATTTTACGGTTCACTGGAGAATAAGTGGCTGTCATTTCACAGACGGGCCAGGATGTAATTAGCCACAATGCATTGGAGTAATGGAACAGATGTCTCTTTGTAAACTGAGTTTGCTGCCGAGCACCGCGCGTGCGTGTGTGTGTGTGTGTGTGTGTGTGTGTGTGTGACCTACGGACCGCTCTGGGGCGCTGCCGTGCTGCTCCCCGCCCCCTTTCTTTCTCATCTTCCTCTGGCCCTTCTCCTGGTTCCTGAGCCAGAGGCTGGGCTAACTCGAGTGTTTGTGTCCTGTTTTGTTTTTTTCCCTTTGTGCTGTCCTGGCTGCTTTCTGCTGCTGAGAAGCTGCCGGTGACCCGCCAAAGAGCGAGGGGACTGAACCTACATGTATTGATGTAGTCATTCACAGCAGAAAAGGTGATACCCCTCTTATGAGATAATTGGCAGTTTCAAGTTGCACTTATTACGGGATGATAATACACCAGCAAAATCATAAATTACTGTTATGCTCTCTGGCCTGTTGTTGTTTCTCTTAACTGGAAATAAAGGAGAGGTGTCTCCGTCCTTCCAAGGTTATTATTAAAAATTTAGAGAAAGGGCCCATGCTGGTCACGGAAGGATGAGACACACAAATAGCAGATTCTCAAACTTACCACCGAGCAACCTTTAAAGATCATTTGTTTATACAGATTATGTGATCATATGGACCTCTGCTTTTCTGCACGTTTCATTGTAATATGAAAGTCTTCCATTTTAAGGAAAAATATTTTTAAGTCATGACTTTTGTACATCCTTACTTTTTGAGGCAGAACTTCTAGCAAGAAGATACCAGGCAAAATTCCTGCTGTATTTATTGCATCTTGAGACGGTCTCGAGCCTCCCACCCATTTAGAGGAAAACAAACCCTACTCAAATGGATGGGGAGTCAACCAGGAACCTGCTGGTCTTTGTTCCTCAGCTTATCATGTTCGCTTCATATGATTTTTTTTTCTGGCCACATGCTAAGAATCTTGGATTTGGCCACGTATTGGAGACCCATGCTCAGGCGTGAGGTTATGTTTTGGTGTGTAAGTATATTTCATACGTGTGTCAGGGAAGAGGTACCCTTGTGTTCTCGTTTGGTCACTGGCATCAACAAGGCCCCATCCCCTAGTCAGTAATAGAAGATGCTGGTGTGTGCGACACCTTTATCAGTAAGCAGGGAGTGGTGTGTTTATCTTGCAGGAGAACAGAATGCATCAGACAGGATCACCTCATTCTGGAGGTTCTGAGAGGGGACTCAGGGTTGGGTGTGGGACTTGATGTCAGGGCATCTTAAAATATTTCGTTAATCCAGATTTCTCATCTTGAGATTTTAGGTGTTATTTTGCCCAAAACAGAGGCAGAGACCTTCGTTGGAGCTTTTAAAAAATCATTAAAAATTTAAAACAGCAGTCTAAAGTTAAATTTTAACCCTGAGGATTTTCTAATAAATAATAGGTGGAAATAGATCTCTGGTGTATGAAATTGATACTTCTGCTGGTGTAGCAACAAGTAATTGGAAACCTCCTCATCATGACCTCATTGAGTGTCCCTTGCTTATGAAAGTTGAAACCTCTCCTATTCTCCGAGGGATTTTGTTGATCATTATTGTGTCATTGGTACAAGTTTGGAAAAGGAATTCTCTCTCTCTCTCTCTTTTTTTTTTTTTTTTTTTTTTTTTGCTAATCTTCTTAGAGCCTAGAAACCAGAGTGGGGAGCACCCGATATGCTCTACGTGCTCTGTCAATATCACTTTTATTGTTTTGGTTTTATAGTCCAAAGGAATCCTTTGTATCCTCACAGTACCTTTTAAGCTCCATTGTTCATATAACTATTACTGACGATTTCTGCTTCCTCACTAGTGCCAAATTGGGATCAATCCCCAGTTTCAGAAGAGGTCAGTAATTATCCATGGGATCACGTTGAGTGCCTTCTTGAGGGAAGGAGAGATGGTAGGATCAGGTCTTCTTTTTGACTCTTCTCAAAACCACAGTGTGCAAAATAGTTGGTGATTATTTAACATGAACTAGATTTTCAGAGATATAGGCTATATGGGATATATAGATATATATGGGAGATATAGACTATATGTCTGAAATTACAGACATCTGTATAGATGTACAGATATCTGATAGAGCCAGCCTGTATTGACAACCTTACGGGATCTGGGGGTAGAAAGGATTGTCAAGGTCATGTAGCTCAGCCTCTTGCCAAGACCAAGAATTCTTTGTCGCGATGACTATCAAGTCCTTGCTTGTCATTCATTTCCATTTTTTGCATATGGAATGATCTGAAAGTCCTTCCTTGCATTCACCCAAAGTCAGTCTCCGCATACACCTCCACCTTCTTCTGATGCTGTGAGGTGGGGTAAGCCTTCTCCCTCTCCTTCTCCAGCCTTTAGAGAATTAGCAGAAGCTTTCATATTTTTCTACCTTCTCTTTCCCAACTTGGCCATTCCCAGTTCCTTCCATTATTCCTTGTATAACATAACCATACAACCCTTTGTTACAAAGGTTGTCCTCTTTCAGACATGCTCATAATAACTGATAGATTTTTTTAAAATATTTTATTTATTTATTTGACAGATGGAGATCACAAGTAGGCAGAGAGGCAGGCAGAGAGAGAGAGAGGAGGAAGCAGGCTCCCCGCTGAGCAGAGAGCCCGATTGGGGGCTCGATCCCAGGACCCTGGGATCATGACCTGAGCTGAAGTCAGAGGCTTTAACCCGCTGAGTCACCCAGGCGCCCCTGATACATTTTTTTAAAAAAATAAGATTCCTAGATCTGTGTATATGATCCCAAATATCATCTGACCAATACAGAGTCTAGTAAAAACTAACACAAAAATTATCACCATCAATTAAAGACCTCAAATCTTTTAATATGAATCACATTTAGACAAGACTGTCCCAGCACCGTGCAAGAGCAGTTCGGCTTGCGAATCTGTGTATTCAAGTATGAATACTCATCCTTCCTGGCCGGCTAAGCTTTATTTTCTTTTTCTTGTAATTGTCATTCTTCCTTTACTACACCAGTATACAAATCACTCATACAAATGGAAAGCAAAATTCCTCCAGGGCTTGTCCATCACTACACAGTAGAATCCAGACCCCTTGATATGTCATCCAACTTCATCATCTGCCCCCTGTCAACCTTCACAGCCTCATCTCCTTTCCCTCGCTCATGCATCCTCTGGGACCCGCCGCAGCAGTTCCTCAAATACAACTGTTCTTCATGTCTTCCTACAGCTGTTTCTCTGCATGAAAGGCTTTGGCCACACTTTCTCTGACTCATAAACTTCTGTTTGTCCTTTAAGACTTAATGCAAGCACCACTTCGTAGACAGCTGGGGTTCAGGGAGAGGAGGAATGAGAGGAAGGTGGTCAAAACATAAAACTTCCAGTAATAAGATAAATGAGTGCTAGGCATATAATGTACAACATGAGGACTGGAGCTAACACTGCTGTATGGTAAATTTCAAAGTTAAGAGAGTCGGTGCCAAGAGTTCTCATCACAAGGAAAATAACCTTTTTTCCCTTTTTTCTTTTTTCATATCTATATGAGATGATAGGTATGAACTAAACTTATTTGGGAACTTGGTAATAATTTCACAATGTAGAATCATTATGCTGTATATCTTAATCTGAAGCAATGTTGTATGTCAATTACTTCCACTAAAACAGGGGTTGGGGAGAAAAGAAAAGAAAAAAGAAAAAAATATGTGCACCACTGGACAGAGTCAAGAAGAGTCAAAACAAAAATGGAAATATTTCTGGTGAAAGCAAAACAAGCAGAGAATCAAGTCTGTCAGGATCCTGAGGGAGGGGCATCGCCGAGGATTTCCACCCCATAACCAGCCCTTGAGGCCAGCGCTCCTTTGTGTGCTTTTGGTTTGGTTTGGTTTTAGATTATAAATAGAGACCATAATTCATCAGCCAGCAAAATACACTTTACAGAAGAGAGAATTGCATCTTTTGCAAAGCCTTCTCTGGCCCACGGTCAGCCTGCCTCTCCTTGAAGCACGGACACCACAGTCACCGCGACAAGTATCGTTGATTATGTGGCATCTAACTGCTGGTTCATTCGTTTGCCCTCCCCAGACTCTCAAGTCCGTGATGAGTCTAGGACGGTGCTTAGTGTTTAGTACGATCCTACTTGTATACGAGAGCTCTGCGGATCTGCCAGGATACTTAACTCTCTGCGCTCAAAAGAATAGTGAAGGAGGTCATGTCACATGCTTTGCTCAAGTCGAGACACCCTGACCTGTTCGTGTAGAAATACCATTGCAGCTGTGGTGGTCTTTCTCGCCTTTTCAGAAAGCTCAAGCGGATCCCGGTGTCCTAGTGTCAAGGCTTTCTGAGTGTGCTGAACACGTACCCCACGGACTCTTACAAATACCATTATGGCTCCATCCTAAACCATACTGTAATTGTTTTTTCCTCAATGTTAATGGGCTTATGATTAACTATAATTGCATATAGGAACCCTCATTGAGGAATAATTACAGGTGCTTCTTCGCTCACTTCTTAAATCCCTACTATGTGCCGATATGCCAGACAAATAACATCCTGACAGCACTATAATGACTGAACATAATCAGCAGGCAAGGCGATGCCGGCTTCCTCAATTACATGCTCACTTTTTCAAGAGTTGACATACCACCGCTGTATTTATCATCAATTAAATTTCCCTGTATTAGTTACTTGTAGTAATTTTTGAGGCAATCACCTCAGCTCAAATTGCCATAGCAAACCACATAATCTCACCAAATAGAATTATTATCAGCAGCCATCATCCTCATCAATTCTTTATTAAAGACTCATTTCTCAAGCCATTTTAAATTGTGGCTTAGAGTAAGTCATTTATAACCACATTTTGGAAATAGGCACATTATATTTCCATTTCATAAATATGTTTTATTAGTAATGAGTAGTATAGTATTAGATTACTATTCGTATTCTCAGCATAGGTTGGAAAATGCTTAATTAACGAAGATATTGGATTGGAAAAAAATGACTCTAGGCATATTTCTTCTTGACCAAATTATTGGCTATTTTTCTCCCCCTCTAGTCGCTGGTAATTTTTAATGGCATGCACCTCTCTCAGGGAGGGTACTGCCAAGGGACTGCATGGAGAAGCAGAACCCCAGTAAAAGCAAACTTTCTGGAAGGACTTCCCTGTTGCTGTGTCAGGAACTCCAAGTAACTTCACCCCAGTTTTTTTAGAAACTATCAGCATTCAGTCTTTGTTGAAGAAGGGCATTCCTGAGAATCTCTCTCTCTCTCTCTCTCTTTTTTTTTTTTTTTTTTTTTTGCAAATCATAAAGCAACTAGATTCCCGTTCTTGTTCATGGTACCCTAAAACTGGTATTTGAAATCTAGAGCTCTTTTTTCTGCCACCCTTCCAGTGTCTTGAATTCTGAGGCCCCATAGCTTCCTGTTTTCCATGCTCTGGTTCAGCGTCACGTTTTAAAAGAACGGTGAGCCCCAGAGGGTTCCCCATGCCAGGGAAGCCATGGGGAGTCCAGACTGTCGTGCACCGAGACCATACATTCATCTCGGGCACATCTGGGCCTGCCTTAGCCAACACCTTGTCTTCGTTGTTGGGTTCAGCTAGAGCTTCTGGTGTGCTCTCTTTTTGTCCTCCACTCTCATTGGGATTCTTTTCACTGCTTTCATTTTATTTATTCCGTGGTGGTGCCTTTAGCTTGCTTTCATGATCTTGTATAAGATGTGTTCTTTCTGTGGTTCTCCATTATTATTTTTCCAAAGGATAAGGCTCTTCTGAAGAAACAAACCGATGGCTGCATTCTTGGGTGCTTTGCCGACACAGAAGAGCATGAGTTCTGGTTTCAGCCTCAAGGCTGGAGTTGTGGATAGCTTAAGCCTGAAGTGCTTGCTGGTTCCCTAACAGCAAGTTCCTGGGGAGCCCCCCCACAGGCTGTTCTTATGCAGATAGTTGTCTGAGTGAAGGGGAAGGGCAGTGAAAATATGTGAGAGACATGTGACTTCTCCTCTGCGATTGATTACCCACAATTGTGTCCTAATTGCTGACAACACCCGTTCTCTCCATACTAAATGCTTTGTTCAGATATCTTTCTCAAGGTCCCTAGTTATAGGATTCCTGTTCATAAAAGCTTCTCATATGGCCCTTCTGTTCACCCAGCAGGTGAATAATCCCCAAGTTAATAAAAAGGTAGGGGCTCCTAGGAACTTAGCATTAAAAGACTCTACCCAAGTGGGAGTTCATACTATGAGGGAAAAGTAATTCTTCTGGAACACCCCTCATGGCGCAAATAAGTGAGCTGACCCACACCAGCTTTCCAGTCCTCTGTGAGTTTTGCCTAAAATGACGTGGAAGGGCAGGCTGGGATCAGGGAGGACTAAAAGTGGCCGTCAGGGACGGCTGCTCTACTGGAGAACAAGAAAGAAACCAACAGCACGCTCTTCTGGGATGAGAAGGAAATGGCTTCTCAGTCAAGTGGCCCCTTTCTTTGACTCAGAGACCTGCCTGAGGCAGCACAGAGCCCTGTCTGGCAGATGCTGGACACAGGCCCACTTCCTCCCCCAAGAACTCCCCACAGAAAAGCCGACAGGGGCCACAAAACCACTCCCAGGGCCATATCGCGGGGGCCCCAGGTTACAAATGAGGATTGATGTTCAGCTGAGAATCTGCCAGGCCCTTATCACAGCCATCATTCTAGAACACCCTTCTCTCCTCTCTTCTCCCTTCACATCTGACTGGTTCTCTATTGTTCCTTACCGCCAGTGCTGGTTTGAAGAGCTCTTGCTGCATTTGCAGGTATAAAAGAATGTGCAACTTTTTTTTTCCCTTGAAGTCATTGTCTATATTTAGGTCAGTGACGAGATGAGAGATGTTGATGTGTTTTGTGCCTCGCACTGAAAATTGCCTCTCTGGATCCGGATCCGGGGGAATTGGGAGGCCGGGCGCTTTTGCTTTGCCTGGCGCTTGGGGGCCTGGCAGCCCGGGGGGCCGCAGGGTGGGATCTGTCTCCTGCTCCCTCCCCACCTGACACTCAGTGTCGCACTGTCTGCACAGTGTCGCAGAAATCCCACCCTGGCCTCCCCAAGACTCTGTGTGAGGGAGGGTGCTGTCTTATGAAAAGGTGAGAGGGAACATTGGGAAGTTGCTTTATCCTTTACCTGGAGCCCTAGCCCAGCTCTCTGCTCTGTCAAGTAGAAAATGCAGGGCTGTGGTAAATCCTTTCCACAAAGGAAGTGCGCCTTTTTAACATGCAAATGTTCAGTCAGGGAAAGTAAATAGACATCTCCTCGTTCAGGGAAATGGGAAGCAATCTAGGAGTGACTCCGGCCCACCCCACCCCCAACACCCTTTCCCTGTCCTCTTCTCATTGTAAAAGAAAGAAATTCTGGTCAACCCACCCCCCCATTATTCGTACTTCTTTTCTTAAAGGGAAGGAGAGGTTTGCATTGAATCGCTCTTAAGCCAGTGTTCTGCCCCAACTTCCTCCCGTCTAGATAGGCTTCATTAATTTGATAAGCCGACACTGAGAAAGGGAGGATTGGGGAGGGGTGTGTGTGCAGGAGGGGCTGCCTAGAGGCTGCCCTGAGGTTTAGAAGATGAACTGCTAATGATGTTGAAGACGTCTTTACCTTTTCAGACTGTCTGGTCCCTCTGGAAAATCAGGGTCCTCTCTCAGTTCTTCTGATTGTACTGCAAGAACTGAAAAATCTGGGGCCTGGTTGGAAAGAGGAGGGGACTGTGCGCTGGCGGGGGCGCGAGGTTGTTGGGGGAGTGAGTAGACAGATGCATCTCCGAGGAGGAGTCAGAACCCGTCAGCTCCAAGCTGGCCTGCCCTTTGCTTGAACAGGGTATCTGATATTGTCATGCTAAAGAGTCAGAAACTAATGGGGGGAAGTAGATTAATTTGCTAGGTCATTTATTGAACACTCTCGCCTGATACTTACAAACTAGTGAAATTAATGTAAATTGGCAATGTGAATATTTTGATCAACATCTGCGACCCTTGAGCTCAAACCAAGGAGGATGCAAACCACAGAACTTTTGACATTTCAGATGCCCTAATCTTTGTCAGTCCTTTCCCATCTTCGAATGTTATAGAAGCTGATTGTATCTAAGATAGCTGTATGTACAATCCGCCCAAGATGTCCCAGTTTATGTCACTTGTCCTGATTTGGGCAAAAAAATTATATATTTGCCCTAATTCTACCTCTCAGCAACTGGAAGAAACCGAGAGATCCCACCTTCAGTATAATTTTACTTGTGTCCTCTGTTCTCTTGCATACTTTCGAGACCGTTCTCAAACATGTACTGAAAACAAAATGCAGGAGGCGTTCTGAGCGTGGAAAGCCATTTAAGCAAGGATCTTTTCTCATTTTAGTTAATGGCATTATGAACAATTTGTAGATTTAACAAAAACCTTGAATATTCTTGAATCACGGATCAAAATCATACACTTGCTTGTTTTGCTGCAGAAATAAATACCGAGGTGGGTGTGGGGTGTCAATGGACATCATTAGTTAAGTGAAAACAAACCAGGCTACTGCCCCCCAGAGTTTCTGCTTCAGTAAATATTTTACTTCCTCCTCAATTTTACCAAGTGACAGTGATTGTTTGGCAAAATGTCAGAGCTAACTGCTTTGTGGATGCCAGGAGCGGCTTGGAGCCTGAGGGGTGAGGAGGTGGGGGTAAATATTTCAAATAGATGAATGGGTCTTGGCCTATGGACGTATCAATTGCTTAACTAGAATCTAAATTAGATTGGCTAAGAAGCATGCATTTATGAAACAAATATTTATTGAGTACCTGTTGTGTGCCAGCCACTTTCGTTCTAAATGCTTAAAATACCCATGTGCCAAACAGGTAACGATGCCTGACCTCATGCAGTCCACGTTCTGTTCTAGTGGCCATTGAACATAAAAAATAAGTGTAGAGTATACAGTGTGTTCGTTGTAAATGCTATGGGAAAAAGAAAAAGTGGAGCAGGGTGAAGGAGGTGTTAAGAGATTCAATTGAGGCATGTTAAAAAATTTTTAAGAATTGGGGCACCTGGGTGGCTCAGTCATTAAGCGACTGCCTTTGGCTCAGGTCCTGATCCTGGGGTCCTGGGATCAAGCCCCACATCGGGCTCCCAGGTCGGCGGGAAGCCTGCTTCTCCCTCTCCCACTTCCCCTGCTTGTGTTCCCTCTCTTGCTGTGTCTCTCTCTGTCAGATAAATAAAATTTTATTTAAAAAAAAAAAATTTTTAAAAAAAAATTTATTTGAGCAAAAATCAATTCAAATAGGGTAGCCTCGAACCAGAAACGGTTAGGAGTGCTCCACAGAGGGGAGCTAAGGGGAAAGGCTTACAGAGAATAGAGAACAGGTGGAGGCAAAGCCAAGGACATTGTTTGATTGGCTGTAACTTACTTGCCTTACTTGGAAAAGCCCACTTGGCTGCTTAGGGTTGGTTGTCCTTCGGTTCTGATTTCTCCATGAGGCCTTGACAGACTTGGGTTTTTGTTTGCTTCCTTAGTCTGTCGAGGTATTAGAACCAGCTCTGTCTAATGGCCTCCTTGTTTCATGAATTTAACAGAAGGTGGAGTGAAGGTCTTGGGCAGTGGGTTTGTGAGCAGCTGATACCTTAAATCCCGCTCCTGTACAACTGCCCCCCACCTGAGCAGAGCCTGCACACAAAGGCCACGGACAGGGAAGGTCAGCGCTCACACACAGAGCCACGAGAGCTATGACCCGGGCGGCGGCAGCCACAGCCCTTGCCTTTGTGGGCCCAGCCCCGGCTGCCACGGCCTGCCGTGCTCCATGTGTGTGTCTGTGAAAGGGGACGAGGTTGGAAGGATGGTTAAGGACCTCACTTGGGGTGGAGGGCTAGCCTCAGCAGGAGCTCAGTTCAGGATTCCCAGCTGGACTTTTGGGTTTCTTCTCGAACAGCCATTGCCAGCGGTTCCTCGTGTCACCTGCGGTGTGAAACTCCCCTTTCCCGAGGCTGAGCGCATCCCTGGAGTCACAGGGTCCGGGTGTTGTAATGTGGCTGACTTCGATGATGAGGTGTCATTTCTCCATGTTCTAAGAAGGCGTAAGCCAGCATTAGGAGTTTCTTAACACCCAGTGACATCCCAAAGACAAAACTATAGAATATCCAAGTTTCCCCTACGTTTGGTCCATTTTATTTATTTATTTATTTATTTATTTAAATTTATTTATTTGACAGACAGAGATTACAAGTAGGCAAGAGAGGCAGGCAGGGAGAGAGAGGAGGAAGCAGGCTCTCCCCGGAGCAGAGAGCCCGATGTGGGGCTCGATCCCGGGACTCTGGGATCATGACCTGAGCCGAAAGCAGAGGCCTTAACCCACTGAGCCACCCAGGTGCCCCCGTTTTATTTATTTTAAAATAATGTTTTTGGTTTTGGTTTTTTGCCCCTGCATGTGTTCTACACCTGCGGCAAAATAGAACGGATTCCAGGCACAGACCCGTACAGCCACACCCCTGACTGATTTTAGAGCACTTCGGGGAGAGATCGTAGACAACCATTTCCTCTGTTCCTCAGAGTCAGGGCTATGCTTCTTGTGTCGCTGTAAAGATGATGGCATCGATTTGGTTGAAGAGTGAAGCAGAGAGGGTTCTGATGATTCTTTCCCTCTCCTTACCTGGGACTGGAGTTAGGATTCCTAGCTTCTGCCTGCTTAGGGTTTAGACTCGGAGCAGATTGCTGAAGTGGGTCCATACCGCCCCCGTGCAGGCAGCCATCTTGCCGAGGCCCTGACATCTGTGAGTGCTTCTGCAGCTGCTTCCTTTTTGTTTGTGGTCGGCCAAAGGAAGGAATGGATTCAAAGGAAGCCCACTTTCTGATGGAGCAGATGCTGTGCTTAAGTGTGGAGAACATTTGCCCTGGCAAAAATGCCCTGCCCATATATCTGGGGCCAAGAAGGGCACTCCTCAGACTCAAAAGCATGAAGACTGATATCTTCCTCCCACAAACCTGTTGCCCAAAGAGGCAGAGTGGGGGCTGGCAGGAGGCCTGTGGCCCGGAACGCACAGTAGAAAGTCAGCACCAGGGGCACCTGGGTGGCTCAGTCAGTTAAGTGTCTGACTCTTGATTTCGGCTCAGGTCATGATCTTGGGTTGTGGGATGGAGTTCTGTGTCAGGCTCCATGCTCGATGCGGAGTCTCCTTGTCCGTCTCCCTCTGCTCTTCCTCCGCTCATGTGTTCTCGTTTTCTCTCTCTCTCTCTCTCTCT